>JAGDQP010061144.1:0-12090 GCA_022664845.1 Lepisma saccharinum
GTGCTGAATCTGTTGCTTAGTTCTATCTCGAATGTCTGTCTGTGTATCCCTAGATTTTCCAGATATAAAATTAGCGGTTTTCCTCTGATAAGCTTCGTTCTCTCAAGTCTAGTATTTAGTTTCAACTTACATCTCACCATCCTATGATCACTCGAAACTTTGAAACTGTTCAGAACAGACATGTCTTGCAGAATTTCCCTGTTATTCGATAGAACGTAGTCCATTTCGTTTATGGTCCCATTTGGTCCTTTCCATGTCCACTTCCACTGGGGTTGTTTCTCAAAAAAGGCGTTGGAAATGAACAGGCTATTGGCTTCTGAGAATTCCACTTACCTCTGAGAATTCCAATTTTTTCCTCTCTTGTTTCTTTTGCCAAATCCAAAGTTTCCCACTTTCGTGTCACTGCTCTGCTTGGTTCCTACTTTCGCATTGAAGTCTCCCGTTACAATTTTGTAATGCGATTTGCTACTATCCAGAATCTTCTGTATCTCTTCGTATAGATCTTCGACTTCTTCCTCCATGTGTTATGTTGTTGGAGCATACACTTGTATAATTTCCATACTGTATCTCTTGTTTATCTTTATTACTACCCGTGCGATTCTATCTGAAATTCCTTCAATTTCTGTGATCCGTGTCTTCAAGTCTCTATTAATTATAAAGCCAACGCCTGTCGGTTTTCCATTTTCTGTTCCTCTAAAGTAGAACGTGTGCCCCGACGGTAGTTCCAACTGTTCTTCATCCTTCCTCCACACTTCTGATAGTCCTATGATGTCCCATTTAATCCTTGATTGTTCATTCTGCAATTCTTCCAATTTGTCCTCTCCTGCAAGTGACTGGCAGTTGAGAGTCGCCACGTATAGGTCCGTTCGAGTTGCCGTGTCGGTGTCCAGGCAGTCTACAGCCCAAACCCGGGCATTTTGACCTTCTGAATTTCTGCGGGACTGACCGCTGCCGTTGCCAGCTTCATTCCGTCCTCCGGGCAATGAGGACCTCCGAGGCTGTTTCCTTACTCCTACTATCATGTGTAAAGAAAGGAGGGAGTGCAGACATTTGACTCACCACGCCATCAGCTAATGCGGGTTGGTAAACAGCCCATCCATGCAAACTAATAAACAATATCATAAAGATAGAACAAGGGAAAATCCCCTAATTAGTGAACTCTGCCCATCTAGGTATTTTTATAGGGAGGAAAATGTTAATGAATATTAGAAACCAGCACCAATTTATGATCAATACGGATTTTCGATCGTCCGGTACAGTGTTTTCATCTGCAGGTCTAGAACGCATAGGACTGATCTGAATAAGCAAAAAGTCAGTTATTTCCGACAATCCAAATGAGGGTCCAATAGGCAAACATGTAACTTATAGAACTCCGACTAAATCTTCCGAGTAAATCGACTATTTCGGATGAAAGTTGCTGACGGATGTAGTAATGTCTAAGGACAGAGTATCTAGGATCGCGAGTTCGAATTCCGTCTGGGGTTTGGATATTTGTGGGTGTTAACAAGCATTGGATTTACCTAATCGAGACAGGTCGAAGTCAAAAGATATTAAAATGGCCCATACAAAATAAGGTTTACCAAAGTTTTAGATGCCAGGAAAAAAGTTTGCTGAATAATTTGAAGGCCGTAGGAAAGAACCTTCAATTCTTGAATAACTTATGAGAATTATTTGCAAACAGTTTCTTGTTTTCAATAATAATATTTTCTTGCGTTCATTAGATTTAAATATGTAATTTAAAGTAAAAGGTAAAGGTGATGCGCACGCGCCGCGAACTGCACATGGGGGATGTGGAGGATAAGATCATGAAAATAATTTATTTGGTGGAATAAGCAGAATGAAAATTAATTAATTTCGGCCACTTCAGTCCAAAAAAGAACTCTATTGCCTGTTTCGTGAGTGTGAGTCAGATGAAAATAAATAATTCGTGCACATTATGATTTTTGTCTGCGATGTCATTGTTGTCAATACGGAATACAGCGAGCGAGTCATTCGCCTTCTAGAAGATGAAATTGAGAATTTGATGCAGTGCTTGACATGCCAATTACTTGCAAATGAATTGCTCCTGTGCCATCTCTTCCAATATATGTATGGTCAAATTACTGACCCTGCTCATTTTGCGGTGAGGTGGGAAGGCAAAGACAAGAATAAAGATTATTTCAGCACATCCAAAGGTATCTTCCAGGAAAATTATTCATTCTCGAACATATTGTAATAAAATTCGTCACCACCTCTACCTTGGAATCAAAATTCAAATAGACATACTGAAAACATTGGCGAAATTCATAATGAGAGTTTACGCGCCCGTCAAGGATGTACATAAAAACTATACCTTCAGGAAAATAATACCAAATTCTCCATACTTGAGAACTCACACTGTTAGCAATTGCAGGTGTTGAACAGAACTACTATTTCTTCATGAGAAACTGCCACACTAAGTCGAACAAACCATAAGTTTTGTGACGGAGGTGTATTGTGGCTGCAGTTCAAGCACGAGAGATTAATGTATTCCAGCATGGTTGGATTTAAGACGAAAACCGTAATTTTTTCACGAAATGACGGAATACAATGCTGGATTGAAACTTCAACACTCAGTTTACAACAGCGTAACTTTGATAATTAACATGCCAAAATGATTGGGTGATGGGAGGGCATGGGTGAAATCCGGAACATTGCTACCATAGCATGCAAATGTATGCACAAAATTCGAGATAATTTATTAGACATTCACTACGTTGCATATTGTAACAACAGAACTGATTTTATTACCTCGTATATGTGAATACTGGCATATTTAGAGTAGGCATGGTATCGAGACCGAGACAGAGGTAAAGGAATCGAGACGAGAACAAGACACTATGCATCGAGACTTACTCGAGACGAAACCAAGACCGAGACTTGACTCTCGAGACAAAGATTTTTCATGAATGTCGATTATATTAATTTAATACTTCTGTTTATGATGTTTTATAATAGAAGTTTTAAAAGAATTAACTTCTTTATGATCAATTTTATTTAACGTTTTATTGTAATTTAAAAATATGAATAAAAGTTATATAAATAATCAAGTTATCAATGCTAAACTGTTTCATGATGTCTTTCAACAATAATATAAAACTATTGGAGATTGATTCGAAGACGGGTAAATACAGAAAAATATTTTCTTCTGCGAATTTTCATCCCCGTGCTTTTTCGCCCTGCTGACAGTCTTTATCTTGTGTTGACACTCTTCTATTTATATCAGCCTCTACTAAGCTGATCCTGTAAAGACTATAAAGCATAGGTCCCGAAGCTAAACTGTCGCATCGGGAATCCTATTTGGATGACCTGTGCAGGCTCGAACTCGGCTCACAGAGACCTTTTAACGACATCTCAACGAGACCAAGAGTAAGGCCATCCTTAATTTAGAGTATTTTTGAAATATAAAATTACTTTTATCATATAAATTATATTTGAAGAGTACAGGAAAAGATGCGGGGATATCTATATATATATATATTTTTTTTAAGTTTCCTAATAATATTAAACAGATACGGATAGGCAGAGTACGGATAGGTAAAAATATGTCAGATAGTTTCAAGATTCGCAACCGATTGAAATAAGGCGATACCTTGTCCCCACTACTGTTTAACTTTGCGTTAGAATATGCGATTTTAAAATTTAAAGGGGACAAAAAGGGGCTATCATTGAATGGTTTGAATCAACTGTTTGTATACGCGGATGATGTAGATTTAATAGGGAACGATATAAATGCACTACAAAGCAACATCGATGTCTTAGTAGAAGCGGGCGATGAGATAGGTCTACAGGTAAACATAGATAAAACAAAATATATGATAACAAGCCGAAACACAGGGAATGAAGGAAATAAAAACATAAGAGTTAGGGATGAGGTCATAGAGAAAGTAAACAAATTTAAATACTTGGGAGCATACGTAACAAGCAAAAATGAGGCAACGGAAGAAATAAAAAGTCGTTTGGTATCGGGGAATGCGTGTTTCTATTCAATTCAAAAACTTCTAACATCGCGATTAATATCAAGGAAATTGAAATTGAAAATATACAGAACGGTTATTCTGTCGATACTACTTTACGGTTGCGAAAGTTGGAGTACGACCCTAGCAGATGAACATAAATTACGTGTATTTGAAAATAAGGTTTTGAGAAAGATATACAGGCCGAAACGCGACGAGATGACTGGAGAGTGGAGGAGACTGCATAATGAACAACTCCACGGACTGTACGATTTACCAGATGTTGTAAAAATAATGAAATCGCGACGACTAAGGTGGGCAGGTCATGTAGCTCGGATGGGGGACAAACGAAGATTATATTCTATTCTGGTTGGAAGGCCGGATGGAAGGAGGCCATTGGGAAGACCGAGAGGTCGTTTGGAGGACATATTAGAAGAGATCTTCGAGAAGTAGGTTTTCGTGATGAAAACTGGCTTGATTTTGCTCAGGATAGAATCCAGTGTCCAACGTTTGTTACTTCGGCGATGAACTTGCGAGTTCCATAAGTCATAGAGTTAGTTAGTTAGGTAATAATACTAAACAATGACAGCTAACTGCTAAGAAAGTTTATGTCCAAAAGCGCAAATAATCCACAAATTATAGTCCTTCTTAAGAGTATTAAATATATGGGAGTAAATGGAAGGACTTCAAAATGTGTATCACGAGAATTGACCTTTCTTCAACATCTCCTCTTCTTTCCCTGTACTCTCCATTTGTAATTGCCTCAGTTATACCGTTCATACAATTAATTTTATCTTATCTTTAAGTGAAAATATTTATTTTATTACATTATTGCCAACGGTGTACTAAAAGAATGGTACCTATGGAGGCGCTTGATTCACGAATAATTTGTTAAGGATATTCTAATAAACTTGGTTCTTAAAGCTGGAGAAGAGGCGATGAAAAACTAAAATGATCCGACAATGGTATCTCAAGGATGGTATTTGAAACTTACCCAGTAATTACGAGGTAAACAAGCACGTGAGAGTTAAAAGTTACGTTTGAATCTCATTCTTTACAGTGACACGCGTCAAATATTCATAGCTTCTTGCGGATTCTTTATACTGTAGAGAGTGGAAAAAATTTGGGGTTCTATATTCTAGTATCAAAAAGTTCTCATGAAACAAAGAAAAAGTATATTTGAAAAGATATAAAAAAAAACGAATGTAGTTTCGGAGATAGGGGCGTCAGAAGTGAGAACAGCATCGTCATAAATAACGTTATATCTCAACAAATAATGACGTAAACCATACCTATTTAGTAAATAATACTGGAAGTTTTATCCACAACATCTATCTGTACAAAAGCTTATGATTGACGAATGCATAGAGCAAGGGCGTCGCCAGGAATTCTCCGCTAGGTGGGGGGCAACACTAAAGAGACACAAACATTATGTGTGTGTCAGTCAGAGATATGGGAGAAATTTACAGATGAACAATGTAGAGGAGTCTATTATTACGTACTATTGCTGCAGAACGTTCATTTGACTACAGTTTATTATTTTCTTAACCGCCAACTTTGGAAAAGTTAGATTTTTCTCCTTCTGATAGCACTATCGTTTGTATTGTCAAGCAAGAGAGTACCAATTTCGGAATTTCTGGTAGAGTGGAAATTCCCAGATACCTATAAATACTTCCCTGGAACCTTATTTATTTCCTACTTTCTAGGGAAGAACTTGCTGAATTATAATATACAGTCATTTAAAAAATAAAATAAAATTGAAATAAGCATTTTCAAATTGACGAAATGGAATCTGAACTCACTGTCAAAACACGGTATTGTACAAAAGTTCAAACAGTGACGTATCACTAACGTCGGACAGCAATAAGTACAGTACATTATCTTTGAATAGTAAGGATCATAAAATGTCTTACTACCTGACGTTTTAGAACTCATTGTTCATGACAATGGGATTTAATGTGTGGTCAATGGTAATTAGATAATTTGAAGACAGAGATGGCATAAGGTTGTCAGATACAGAAGAGTTTCAATATTTCAGGTGCGAAAATCTATTTTCCACATAGGAGTTTAGTTTTCAGAGACTAATCACCGGAAGTGCTATTATTATTCACTGTTAGGGGCGCGACTTTTTTTTTTATCGGTACTATCTTTTCGTATTATATGCAATTTGCCATCGGTCAAACATTTAATATTCATGCATGAAATAGTTTATTTTACTACGTTTTAAACATTTAATATACTTTCGAAACAATATATACAAATGAAATTAGTTGTAAATAATAAAACTGTATGAAAACAATGTAAAATTCTTTAAGAATAACCATAACTAAAAAAATTCTTTCACCTTGAAAAGTTCAAATGTTTTCGCTGCCATCTATTGGACCAAATATATAACCGGTACGTGTTAAATAATACTGAGTAAAATGAAGTTTTTTGCAGCTCCTTACAAGCCTAAACTCAACAAAACTACTTTCCCGATGAAAGCCTAAACGCGCTCAAATTAGTAATCAGAGAAATATATTTACACATGTACAATTTGTACATGATTTGCAAAATACAGTGTAATTAGGATGAATAAACTGTCCAGATATCGGGAACTCGCTCATATTTGAAATTGTAGAGCAACTGTAGCATTTCTAACTAGTGTCGTCATTTCAGTTTTTGCTTGCGGGAGACAAGATCATGTAGGAAAGAATTTATATATCACGTGGCGCATCAAACTCATTTCCATGGGTAGTTTTTACTTCATACTCTGCATAAACGTAATCAGTGATTTCGCCAGACCCTGTGTGGGGTGTCATCCCCCATATCCTCGAAAGCACCTCAATGTTAAAAATACGGTAAAAAATCAACAGAAACCTTGCAAAACTCCACTTGCACCTTCCAATTTTGATTTTACCCCCTCCCCCACACAATGAAAATCTTGACGGAATCCCTTACTTAATCCACATGCATTGCTTTGCTGTTAAGATGAGATAGCTAGAAACAAGTAACACTCATATTTGACGTAAAAAAGTAAAGAAATCTTAATTGTTAAATTTTTGTAAAATGTTATTTACAGCAGATGAGAAACTCTAGCGTATCAAAGGGTAATGTCTTGGTTTAATTTTAATAATTATTAACAAGATCGGCGACATAAATTTTCTTAACCTCTTTCCGCTCCACAGCCAAATCATCAACGAAGCGAATCCATCATCGGGAATTCATGACCGAAACTTGATTTACAGCCTTTTTAGAACAGAGAAAATCATTCCTTAGAGGCAGTGGTGATCGGCAGTGACAAATAGCTGATTAAAGCAGCCTTCTATACTGTGGATATATCAATATATTGAGCTCAGTGTCTTGTGTGATGCCTTCATAAAATATATATAACATATAGTAATTATAAATCATGAAAAAAAAGAAGAAGAAGAATTATATATATTTCATTCAGTCATCTAAAAACACAAAGGTGTTTTTTGGTATTAAAACAATCTGGCCATGTGTTGACAAAACTGCGGTAAAGACCTTGACAAAAATAAAATTGCGTACGTCCAAAATGCAACGAACTATATTAAACCAGCAAAATACACTAAAAGTGAATAACAAGTGCTTAGTTCTAAATAAAAGTTGCCAAAGTTGTTTTTGTTAACCCAAAAACCTACAAATTGGTATAAATAAGCTCTCCAAAATGTGATAAGGTCTCTTGCTGCTCAGTACTATCATTCGTCTACACAGTGCCTTCCTTCCCTCACCTATGGCCTCCTTTGCGTAAGTATTTTTGTTATTCTGGCATATTTGCCGTATACACTTTAAAGTAGAATTTTGGTTATCTCTGTTTATGATAACATTATTACTCAGGGTGACAAATAACCAGGAATATTGAGAGGTGTTCGCCGTTTAGGATAGCTGGGTCTCCACGCGGTAATCTGCTTCATTCTGTTTAGCTGCAAGTGCAGCCCCTTGTACTCTATATGTGTAATTAAATCATGTATTACATATATGACAAACCGAATGTAATAAAAGGAAGAAAATAAATTTTGTGATATACTATCAGAAATTTACTTTTGATTCAATCTTTCCACTATACTACCCACCGTCGTACGTTTTGCTATAGATTTGTTTGCTTCCAGCTACTGTGATTAAACAAGTTTGGTTATTAATCCTGTCAGCACTTTGAGGGTATCCTCAAATTATCTAGCAACGAACTGTAAACGACATACTTGAGATGGACGCCACTAAACAATACGGATTCATCCGCTGATACTGAGGCAGGATAGGTATGGAAGAGACTCAGTTATTAAGTTCATCGAAATCGGAAAACAAGCTTAGAGTCTTGTTGTGGTTAACAGAAACTTTACAAGAACTCAACCAACTGACGAAATTCTGCATAGTGTCACAGACAAAGTAAACGTTATAGTGGCAAACCTCTTGTAATGATCGCTCAACTTGAATAAAGATTGGATCTGCATATCAAAATGTGCAAGAAAGGAAAACTATTTCTACGTTGAACCCACGAAACTGGGGAAACTAGAGCAAAGACAATAGCACTGGACTTCGTCTAAACAAAACAAAATTTTCAACTCTCTCGGAGAGGGAACACAAAACTTATGAACAAAAATAAAAACAAAGACCACCGTACTATTCAGGGAAACCAGAAATTGTTAGACAAACGAAATTCAATTTCCAAAACAGCTAATACTCCATACTGACTCAGCTTTGGAAGTGAAATGTTCTCAAACCTACACAAAAACTTGAACTTAAAATTCCCTTACAAAGAAAACACTCTAATCTGATAATTCTACTTGGTAATTCTGACTCCCGCAACAAATGGACCCTGGGTGCCCTGAGATATGGAACAAAGACTGACCACAAATATATATAGGGTGATTACAAATGATTCATTGGGTTTCGTGGGTTTATTTAAAAAAAGACCAATACACTTATAGTAAAACAACATATCTCAGAGAATCAGAAACTGTCCCAGTTTTAAGGGGAAATTTCTCATTTATGTAACTTTCACGACTAGCGACAGATGGCATCATCATCACAAATGCTCTATGTGGCTTCCTTTGGGCACACGACACATATCCAAGCGGTAGTCCAATTCGGCCCAAACGCGTTCTAGCATAGCGGGAGCGATGGTTGAGAATGCATGCGTGATGCGTTCCTTGAGTTCAGCCACATTTAATGGTAGTGGTTGAATTGAATTGTATTGATGGCCTTTATGCTCAGACCGGGATAGGGGAAGGGAAAGGATTCGTGAAGGTGTCGACCAGGGCCTTTGTGCAATGTGTCATCCCAGTATTTTTCTGGTATGACTGAGGAAAACCCTGGGAAAACCTGTCAGAATGGTCGGCCGTTGGGATCGAACCCAGAACCTCCCGAATGCTATGCCAACAATCTACTACTGAGTTACGCCGGCTCGGTGGATGGTAGTGGTGGCGCAAACACTAGGTCCTTCACATGCTCCTAAAGGAAGAAGTCACAAACCATGAGATCGTGAGATCTAGGGGACCATGTGAAAAATGCATGGTCCCCAGGAGCACAACGCCCAATGCGACGATGTGGTAATGTTTTGTTTAAGTACCGGCGCACCTCAATATGCCAATTAGGTGGTGCTCCGTCTAATTGCAGTATGAACTCATTGAAATCTTGTGTCATTTGTGGTAACAACCAAAATTGCAGCATATCAAGAAATGATAAACCTGTCACAGTTGCCCAGACACTATTTTCACAACTTCTACCCTCTGTCGCTAGTCGTAAAAGTTACAAGTATGAGAAATGACACGTTAAAACTTAGACAGTTTCTAATTCTTTTGCGGTATGTTGGTTTAATGTAAGTGTATTAGTCTTTTTTAAAATAAACTCACGAAACCTGATGAATCATTTGTAATCACCTTGTGTATATATTTAGAGGGAGAAATATAAAAGCAGATAGGGTTAAAATTGACTCGAGAGACCTACTGCTCTGGCAGTACACTGTCAATATTAATTTAAAAAATGACTACTTGCTATACTTAACACAGAAAGTGACAATACTCGCCATCTTTACTTCACTGCAAGAAAACTGAAAAAGGCCATATCTGCGGATGGCTTCTTTTATTCCCTCAACTTTTTAACCTACCTTTTTACACCTGAAGAAGATAATGCATCATTTAGCGAAATTAGTCTTGCTTTCAATCGCCAGTTTTTAGTCGATACGATGGCAGCGAGGATGTCGTACAGTCACGGAAATGTGTATTGCGGAAGTCTAGCAGTTATTTAGTCTATGGTCTAGCATTTAGTTTCTCTTTACCTTCTATTTATGAACTAAATAGGCACCCTTTAGACTAAACCTGCCACATCTGTTCCTCAGATATGTCACTGCTTAATTATAACTGCATGTCTGGCCGATAAATATATTTAAATAAAAAGCTAAATGTTAGTTTTCATTCAACTCCCGCAGTAGATACTTCCGTAACTGTACCATGCTGAAGGTAAGCGTATGGCTGAAATTATCTAATATTAATGCTGATGTATATATGTTTTATTTTAGGACTTGCTCATCATTTTGTCACCCTTGTGTGAATCTAGGCAAGGGAAAAGTGGCGGAATTGTCCTGTTCAATATTAACTTACGGCATTCCATCGGTGAGATGGATAGATATTTAATTCAAATAATTTGTTGTTTAGCTAACTATGAACTGTTGAGTGTGTCTACGTGTTTTAACTATTGTAAGCATATTTTTATCTTACAGGGTACATTTTTTCGTCCGTTTTTCATCAGTTGTGTATTGTTGCTGTAAGTTTTCTAAATTTGTGTTTCAAAACTGAATTATAATTTTCCACGTTCTAAGTCGATTAAGAGATCTAAATAGATTTCCTGGACATCATATATTTCTGTATGCAGTGCAGAAATTTTATTTCTTTCTCAAAAAACGAAGACAGCAAACTTTATTATTTCTCACTATACACTTCTATTTCTTCGTAGTTGTGCATGAAAAATTCCATTTATAAACTTTGTACATAACTATACCTTGTGACTACAAATTATAAAAAAGTTAGTAATTATGATACAAAATTATACAAATTAATGTACATTATTATTATTATCGTTATTAATAACGCACTTAGAAATTTTACAAAATCTTAACTTCGTTTGATAAAATAGAGAGCAGAAAGGAGGGTAGGGACCTTTATCTGCAACATTGGACCTATCACGATATTCAAATAGTGAAGCATTACAGCAGCTTCATTCCTAAATTACAACCATAGACTTCTCAACTTTTAAATATCCTCTACAAAAAATTGTTTGATTACTTTAGCTTCTAAAACAATATTTTCACTCACAAGTGAACCTATCGATGGTTCGGTGCTTTTTCGACCAAACTTGGCAAATAAGTAAGGTGCATCAGGAAACCACCTGGAAGAATGATTAAAAGGGCTTTCTTCCATAAAGACGGGTGCAATGGCCAAGAGTTTGATTCAAAACAATAGAGTAATCAAAGTCTGAAAACAAGTTTATTTGTTAAACGCGACATTAGTAATGACTGGGCACCATCTATCCACTACACATTAGTATGCATTATATTTTCACTTCTTGGACTGTTCACAAAAGAATATAGTATTTACAGACTTTCGAATCAGCTACACATATTAATATCACAGCTCATTATATCTTTCAAAAATAAATGTGTGGCAAAAGTGACTTCAGCAATGTATGTCTTAAAATTCTAGCCCAGACTGATCTATTACGTGACACACTTCTCATTGTTTTAAAACTCGAGCAAGATTCAAGATCACGGCCATGACGAACTTACCATCTAACTGCATTCCACCCAGTGCCCATAAATTAATGGTATTTGTTTTCTATTTATCAAGCCTTTTACAAATAAACGTGTTTTCAGACTTGGATTACACTATAAGCACTTATTCTTTTGAATCAAGTTTTGGCCACTGCGTACACCTTTAAGGACGAAAGCACTTTTACACCAATGATTCCACAAATAAATGAGGTGTCCATTTCCAAATGGGTCCTTGTCCAAAAAAAAAATGAGATTGAGATATTGGTATTGTTGAGTTCATTTTATCATTTTCTAATATTTTAGTAAAATTTTGTCATTCCAAAACGTCTCCAAAATCATTTCATTATAGTA
>JAGDQP010061145.1:0-12090 GCA_022664845.1 Lepisma saccharinum
AGTGCTCCGCAAATAGCATTGCCAGTACTTGCACAACAAATCAAGATTTACTTGTAGCAGAGGAATTATGCGTATTCTCTTCATGTCAGACAGTTTGTTAGAAAAGCCTTTCGAAGAGCAATCAAATGGCCCTGTTTTCTCAAGTTGGCAAGAAATGGGACAAAGCACGTTTTCCCCCTGTAGTCTGCAATGGTTATTTTTATTTTTAAAAAGACTCTTTGCATTATTCAAACATCTTTTAGGGGAAGGGGGTAAAGTTAATATATGAGTCAAAACGAATAATAGAATTTACAACCTTTTAATTAGAAATGGAAACGAAACTTCTTTGTGGCTTGTGACGTCACTAGTAAAGGAACAGAATGCCATGTAAATTTAACACCTGTGTGGTGTTGTGTTGGAAAGACAGGACAATAAAATAAAATACGTTTTCCTGAAAAAAATTCAAGATGTAGGTTTTTCGAAATCTTTTCTGTAGTATTTGCTCATTTAATTGTGAACGCAGGATGAACGAATAATGTGACCTTAGCTTTGTTTCCATACTTCAAAGTAATTTTAGCTATGACGTACATGTGGTATAAACAGTCTTTTGTTCTAGATGGCAGTTTGGGGCAAAGTGAATGATTCTTTGTGAGGCAAAGCGAATAGTGATGTTCTTATATGGTAAAATTCAGTTGCTTTTAGGTTCATTTTTAATAAGTACTCTTTTCTAGTTGAATGATAATTATGTTTAAATTGGTCTTAGTTTGAATTTGATGGTGTTATTTATCTTTTTTATTTAACCCAGAACCTTTGGATGCAAGTTTAAGTTGAACCATTTTGCCCCGCTCTTGTGATCCGCTTTGCCCCATTACAGAGCCAAAGCGAATAATTTGTACTGTCTAAGAATTTTAATAATATCATTTGTATATAGGTTTCGTTTCACTCTTCTGCTTCCACTTGGAAGTTGGATAATCAGAGAAACTTCACGCCAAGTTTTACATTATTGTATGCATTTTTAGTTACTGTTTAAAGCTGTTAAAATTAAGTGATCCACTTTGCCCTCCGCCTTCCTCTACTAGGGTCATATGCCTAACGCCTTGTAGGTCTTCCTTTTACCATGAAGGGTGGCACTTATCTTACTTGGAATTGATCGAACAAGATGTCGGAAGTAGTGGGGAAGACGAATGAGCAAGCAAGCTGTATGAAGTGTATTCCCTCAATTGTTTAGGAATGTGATTGGTGTATCCAGACACTTCATTTTCGACAAATCACACACGTGTGCTCTATTTGATTGATTTCCGGAGAGTCCGGAGGCCAATCCATACGCTGCATGTGGAAAGGAACTTGGCCATGGTCTAATTTGAAGATACCATCCCGACATTAACCGAGCCAGCCTGAAACACACTGCACTGATGACAACCTGAGGAATGGTGAAGTCCTGTTTCCAATAGGTGCCAGGAACAGAAATCAGAACTGCGTTTCTCAAAACATTTCTGCACATAAAGTATCTAATACTTCGGCACTTTTCATCTTGAAACACCCTATCACCATTCGGCGGAAAGTGATCGATGGCTGGGTGCAACGAACAAATCTAAAATGTATCTCTTAAAGTAATTCAGAGCCAACAAATAGAAATAATTCAAGAGCATCTGTTAACTTCACATGTGACGAATAACTTTACTAAATCAATAATAATAGTATAACTGATACGAGTATACATAATAAAGTCTATCCAGTACAACAATAAGTACATTAAGCATTCGCATACTAAAGTTACTTCCAACACAGAATTGTACGGTAAACGAGGGATGTCATGAATATCTCCAAGAATAACTAATATTTCAATAAGCAACGAGCCCGCATCACTAAATAGTAATTATATAAAAACTCAGGCTCATAAACATATATCACCAAGCGAAAACACATCACAGAATAATAATGGAAGAAACTTCTTCTAAACTGCAGTTTACTTATAAACTGCGCGGACACTTTATACCTTCCTAGCATATACGTTCATCCAAAGTTACTGAATAAGAGGACGTTCATCCACATTCACCAGTGCACAGGTTCTCGAAATAAGAAAAGGAAAGGTTCGTTTCTTAAGAAAGGATTTTTCTATTTATTACTCAGTAATTTTCGGTTACGTTTCCTAAGAAACGAATTAAATTCTTCTTTAGAAAATAATTCCAGTGGACTGACATCCTAAAATCAAACGTTTTTCTCTTACAGAAACAACAAACTACGAGACAACTTAGAAGGAGATTGTGATTCTCAAGAGGACCGGTTTTATGCTTTCCACATTTTCCAAAATCACAAATGAATGTATTAATAAGATTCTTTCAATAAAATATAATAATTTGCACAAAAGTAGTCTCTTTGTGTTAAAAATCGATATCTTAACCATATTTTTAAGGATTTGCTATGAATCTGATTTCTATTCTGTAAGTGATTTTGTTTTCTGTTAATAGTCCTATTTTGTAAGTGTCTGAATTTGATATTAACCGTCTTTGTCAAGTATGAGAATGAAAAATTATACATGGAAAATAAATATACTATTAAATAAATTTACTGAAAAGATGAAATGAATGTTGCTATATTTGAAAAGCAAGGTGTACACGTTGATACTCGCCGTACAACCAGCTTAATACTCTGCTCTCCATTAAAAATGCAACACCAAAAACAAGAGAAGATAGCAGCCGCAAATTTGTCAGATTTGGTACAAGTAGCAAATGATTAAGCTTACTGCTCTGTACGATGTATGACAACGTGGCCACGGCGGAACATAACTGCCGAAGATCAGTAGTCTCTGGGCCACCATGAGCGTTCAGTACGATTACATAGAGAGAATCATCCATTGGATGTCCTTCCAGGGTATGGCAAGTCATGAGTCTTCGACATGATGCCACAGCTCATCAACTGTAGGTGGGGGAGGTCGTTGGCGTGAGAGACATTGTGCAATCATTGGCCAGATGTGTTCAATAAGCGAGAGATCAGGTGAACGCGCCGGTCAAGGAAGTAGGGGAACATTGAATCCAACCAGGAAGACTAGAACATCACGTACCATGTGCGGGCGCATCTTATCCTGCTGACCGAGTCCAACACATCACATCGATCTAAAGTTAGCTGTCCACATCTTCGTCAATGCGTAGGAGACATGAACGGTCACGGAATCCAATGGCACTCAACACAATAACACCCGGTGCCGGGCCGATTTGGCGATGGAAAATCCAGGCGTCACCAAGCGTAGTGCCACAGAATCACCGCAGACCATCATGATGCTGCAGACAGAAGTGGGATTCGACAGAAATGAGATGTCCTGACATTCAGCTTTCCATCAGGGACACCATTGCAGTCCCTATGTTGTGCAGTCAGCGGAAGCCACTGCATTGAGCACCATGCAAATATGCCTTGCTCTGCCAGACAACGTAGAACAGTTCGTGGGGACAGTGGGCGCTGTGCAACATCCGAAATGTGGCTGTTCGATACGCCAGAGCCATGCCCACAAGCTATCTGTCCTCGCGGCCCAAGGCATGGCGCGATCGTTGGGATCTGACGTGTCGTTTCGTAGTGCCATTGTGGAGTCATTGAAACCATATGTGCTGACTGTGAATGCAATCCGTCCAATAGGGGCACCAACGTCGCGGAAGGATAAACCTCATTCGCAATTTGTGACAATTCTTCCGTAATCAAAGGTGGAAACAGGTGGTAGGCAGATCCGGCTCTAAGTCAATCAGTGCTCTGTTCCAAATTTTCGATACGCCGTCATAAATAGGTTTAGTAATTTAATTTCCGCTCTCATGCCGGAGTACTAATTGATTTAACTTAGAGCGTCAGTATTTTTGGTAGTTAATTATTATGTACTAAGAATAAACTTGTATTTAGCGTTTATCATTAAAAAAACGTATTAATGAAATCATCATCATATGAAATCATCATCTATGCACTGCTGGATGAAGGCCTCCCCCTTTTCTTTCTACATATCTCGGTCTGCTGCTTTCCTCATCCGTGTAGCATTAATGAAATATACCTATATAATGATTCTACTGCAATTTTGAAGTTTTTAGTAACAAAAATTTGCTCGAAAATTTGTTTTGTGAAGAAATAAACAACTAACAAAGTGAAATAAAATAAAATAAAATCATAGTTTTCGAAATTTTTACGCTATACTATTTTACCCGTTTTGATATGGTTGGCGCTCCCAGAGTTTTGGCGCCCTGTTCGGGGGAATAGTTTGAACACTCCTCGAGCCGGCCCTGCTTACAGGGTTGCCGCATTCAACGACGAGATATCTTTCGACCATATACACACACTCACGTCACACCAACAGTCGTCTACCACTGCTCTTTGGCTCTCTGGCCTGCCTCGGATTGTTGTTCCTAGATGGCATACCCGGCGTCGTGATGCGTCACGGAGCTGTCGTGCGAATCATTTGTTTATCTTTCCATGCTCTACATATTTCGCAAATTTTTGCATTAATCCGATGTCTTCTTGGTGTTGCATTTTTAATGGCGAGCAGTGTATTTTAGAAGGAATCATTCATCAACCTGAAAGTTATAAATAAGTTGCGTGTATTCAGTGTTAGCAGGGACGTATTTAGTGGGGGATGCGGTCTCCCCAAAAAACTCAGAATTTTATGGAAATATAGCATAACTTTAAAGTTTAATCTCCATTTCATGCACAGACACACCTTGGACCCCTCCCCCGAAAGACTTGGACTCTGCCCAAAACCAGCTTCTGGATACATAACTGAGTGTTAGAAATTGAGAAGTGTGAATTGGGCACCAAAATACTTTGATTATTGTTTTAAGTCACCAAAAGTGAATAGCTACTCGGCATTCTTTGCTAATGTTGCAAAAGAAAATATTAAATACGTGAGCAACTTTCATCATAAAGCAATTTTTCAACAAGCATAAGCACATCAGAAGTGATGATTCACTGAGACTTATATAATAAACGATCCACGGGAAACTGAGTTCGGATTCTTGGACGAGAAAAGATCAGACTGAATAATATGTAACGAAAACGAGGGTTACAGACGCAGTTAAAGAAACTACAAGGAAGCAATTTGAAACGGAATGAAAATACTTGTCAAGTGTAAAAAAAGTTAATTCGGAAGTGCTTCTCCAAAATACCGAGCATCATTTTTGATCAAGCATACTTCCAGACAATGTAAATGTCATTCAGGTCAAGTAAGTTTTGTCAATCAAGAAGGCATCACGAAGAACGGTAGTTTTTCGAGTGACGCTAAACAACGAGTCTGTTAGCGGGACTCACATATACACAGTTAATTTCGGATCTAGCAAACTATAAGCCCAATTTTGATGCTTGAAATTGAATTTGAAAGCTCCTTGCCATACTACTACACAGAATCCCAATCTTTTCGTAGCACATCCATGGGATATCCCCGCCCACTATGGCGGTTTGAAAAAAGTTCAGAATTTCACATTTCTAGTGTTTGTACTTACCACAGACCATATAGGCGACCGAGGCTTGCTGAATCGTAATCTACGCTTTAATACCTTTCAAACGGTGTATCACACGTCAAAATCGGTGAAGGTGTTCAACGTTATGACCTTTTTAGCCCAATCACAGACTTTTCACAAATGATAGAAAAGGCCCTCCGTCATTCTGTCTGTCTTTTTGCTTTAGCCGAAAGTGGTTGGTACAGTAGGTTTTAGGGGTCAATTGCGGATCCCAACTAGTTGGGCTAAATCGAAGGTTATTTTGACGATAGGAGTTACCGTTTTCGAGATACGCTCCAAAATCGGCTTTTTGTATGAAGAGCCGTTTGTATGAAGACTATACGCTTTTGTTTTTAATAGGCAGCCTTTCAAAATAAATGATACCAGCATGAAAAACCCTTCGAGGTAAAGACAAGACTGATGCAAGAATTCTACTCATAAAGAAGTGATATCCATTTTGCGAGTTACTTTCTTTGTGCCACTTTGGCTGAAGGATACTAAATCTTCTAATTTTATTACAAAGGAGACACGTCCGTCATAGTGACAAAGAAAGTAACTCGCAAAATGGATAACACTTCTTTTGTGAGTAGAATTCTTGCGTCACTCTTGTCTCTACCCCGAAGGGGTATACTGATTAATATATTCCTTCTCTTTAAGATCACAAAATTATAGCTTCGGTTCCCTTCATCAAATTCGTGTTATTAGGTACATTCGACACTATACTGCCGGTACGGACCCCACCACGATGTGCAATTACTGGTACTGCTTATCGAGTCTTCAGGGTATAGTATAGGAGGGGTTCTTCCATAAGTTACACCTATTTTCCAACTGTAAATTATCCAACTACTGCTGTGGGATTCGAAGCCGATCCATTCTAAACTCGTCGTTGGTAGCTCAACACGTTGACGACTCATCCATGGATACATTTTGAGAGTCTATTACTTTTTTACTGTATCTATTAACAGGCAGTATCGAATGCAGTTGCTACGTCATGTATGCGCACGTTTCACCATCATATAAGAATAAGAATAAAGAATACTTTCCATCTTTCTTTGTTATGCGCATTTTTCTTCTTTAACACTTTTACCATCGCTGCACTATTAAATTTTTATTTCTCAATAAGTGTAATATATCGCCTTAGAGAAACGCATATAAAGCTAAATCTATGTCATAGTTGATAACACTTCACGTTAACGCCCTATTAACGATATTAAATGTACGTTGAAATATAGTTTAGAATTCAATCTGTTTTCAACATGCAAATAAGAACAAGAAAAATGTAGTTAATTTCATTGTATTTGCTTTTAATTATAATGTTTAAGCAATTAAATTAGAAATACACATGTGAAACGAAATATATAACATAGTATAAAAGGAAGTTGAAAACACGTCACATTAAAGCCCTATTAACGAGATTCTATCTTCGTTGAAATATAGTTTAAAATTCAATCTCTTTTCAGCGTGCACATGAGAACATAAAAATTAATTTGTGTCATTGTATTAGTTTTTAATTATATATTTTTTGACATACCATTAGTAAGAAATGTATTAAACAAAATCTATTATACCATAGTTGAAAATAACATATTCAATACACTTTCTATTAACGTCTTATCAACGCATTGACGTCTTTGTTGAAATATGATTTAAAAATAAATGTGATTTTCTTCAACCGATAACGAAATGAACCTAAAATCAACGTTGGAAACACGTATGTGTTCTACTGGGGAAAGTTCTCGGTTCCAATTAATTCAACAAGCCAGCGTTTTCGCACTACGGTTTCCTATTACGTAAGATATTGCTACACGTATTATTAAAAAAAGATACCATGATATTATGAAAGTTCACTTACTGAACCTTAACGTTAGTTAAGCGTTTAATCTATTGGACTCATTTACGCAATTAAGTCATTTTACAAGAGTACCTGAATACGTGTTTTCCAAGTTTTCACGCAAATCAGCAAAAGCATTGTTCTATTGTTATGTGCATACTGATAAATAAAGTTCATGCACTTTTGCGTAGGTACACTTCAGTCTAATCCCTCTTGGCTACCATTATCTTGGCATCTAGCGTGTGCATTAGATAAAGGCAGAATGTAGCAGATTACAGTATCTAAGAGGTGTGCTTCAGACACTCCTCTTTATACCTCTATCTTTTGTTTACAACATTGAGCGTCTGGCTTGGAAGAATGTATAGTAAAGTGGATTTCAGATAGAGCTAAAACGGGTCCCTGGGTCTATCGAGTCAAATTTTGGACCCGGTCACTTCTGATCGGGTCATACCGGATCACTGCCCGGTTTCTGCTCTGTTACCAGAAGTCCAGAAGCTTACGTTTCTTTCTAGTAGCAAAACTTCAACAATAGGAGATGTAAAATTAATTTTAAAAAATAATCCGCACTATGATACACAAGAAAAATTGTTATTAACAAATTATAAAAAAAACTACAATTTTGAGTCCACACTAAGTGCTGATTTAAATGAAAGCTTGAGTTCCTTGCTTTGCGTGCGATTTGGGTGAATAACCAATTAAAACACGTATTACACCTACCTTACAATAAGACACGCAATAAAACATGCGTTTCAATTAGCTACTCACCCAAATCGCAAACAACGCAAGCTCTCCTGAAAACCAGCCCTAAGGCTCATTTTTGTGCGTGCACAAGTTGACGAGGACTATCTCAAGACAGCGAAATATACTGTCATCAGTTTGCTATTCCTAAGTTTTGAAATATTCCCTTTCATATTTTGGTAAATTCTTTTTATAAGTCAGAAGATTATTTTGTAAATTATTTTTATTAAGAGGGCTCCTCGCTCCAACCCCAACCCCCATTTTAAACATTTTTTAATATATTTCAAAAACTAACAGTGCTATCAAATGTGTAAGTTCATAGAGCACTAGAACTTAAAAACTACTATGAAATACAATGGACAGAGATTGCGAGATCTTGTCCATTGATCAGTGATACGCTTTCAAAGATTATGATGTCATTATTTAATTAAAGTCTCAGCACTCATCAATCGATAAGATTTCGGGATCACTGTCCATTGTATTTCATAGTAATTTGTAAGCACTAGTGCGCTATGAACTTACATTTTTGATAGTACTCTTAGTTTTTGAAATATTTTGAAAAATAATAAAAATGGGGAGTTGGAGCGGGGAGCCCTTTTTAACTATTTTTTTGTATAAGTCACAAGATATTTCCCATTGTTGTTTCAAGCTATTGGACTGATGTCCTAGAAAAAGATAGGCACATATTTTAACAAGTTTAAACGTCGGTTTCATATGTTTAAAAATAGTTGGCCTTTTCGAGGTTTTTCAAAACAGAATTTTGGAGGTGATCATAAAAAATGTTCAAAAATTTTGTCAATAAATTAATGAATTCAGCATCATATGTGTAAGCATACAAATATTAAAGACCATGGGATGTGGACTCACCAGCAAACTGTGTCTACTTTCACGTATGTAATATTTAGACCATAGAGTTAGGAATATAGATAGAGGGAACTTTAGGCACTTTTGTTGGAGAGTGGAATGAAGCCAAGAGACGGAAGGGACGATGCATGTCGGCCATCTTGTGTGGCCCCATATTCAGAGACCCTCTTTTCCGAGTATTGCCTCTCTCAGGTGCACTCATCCTCTATCGAAAAAGGCAATCCTCACAGTACCCGGTATAGAGAAACTCTAATGGGGCCACACAAGATGGCTGCCGATGAACCGAATTTGCCTTCATGTGACGTCATGTATGTTCTCTCTATTTTCTTCATAACTCTATGATTTAGACTCATCAAAATGGTCTCTCTCTTTTTATTTCTCGGTCTCGCCTTCTATTCAATTTCATATGATTTTTAAGGATAGGCATTGACGATCGTGGATTGTCGCGGTCTTCAGATAGTTCTCATCAACATGTGTGCACAGAAAAAAATAGTCTAGAGAACCCACCATTACAAGGAATGTTGTAATCTTGTTACAGCTCTGACCAGAGAATGGTGTGGGTAGTGCTGAAGAAATGGGCCCGAGTCTGGAGGTCCGTTTATTTTTCAGAAAGTTTCTTTATCTCACTACCATTTTATTCTGTCAGAACTTAATAATTAGTTTTTAAGTCTTCCTTTGCCAGTAAAGTAGGATTTCAGAACACAATGATTAACAGCTTTGCTTGCTAAAAGGGACGGAAAGTTCTTCTCTAGTAAGCCTAAGTTAAATATTTTCTTAGAACTACTATTTTCCTTCTCATTACTGTGTAATGTACAGTGCATATACTGACTGACCTTCCTCAATCTCACTCTTCAGCTCGGAGTTCACCATCGACCTTATCTTTCAAGTTGGATGGTGAGGACGAGTAGGCCTGATTTTCATGGAAGCTTGTGTTGCTTGCTTTGCTTGCGATTTGGGTGAATAGCCAATTGAAACACGTGTTATAACACGTAATAAAGCTACACCACGAAACTCCACGTGATTCAATTGGCTACTCACCCTAGTCGCAAGCAACGCAAGTGGGTTTGAAAATGAGCAATTCCACTTACCTTACAATAAAAGAGGCAATAAAACACGTCGTTTCAATTGGCTACTCACCAAAATCGCAAGCAGCGCAAACATTCAGGGAAATCAGCCTTAACGGTAAATCTAAGCCCCGGATGTTGATAGTCTTACAGTTGGCCTTTTGAATTTTAGAATTTGTAATGCACAGATAACTATGAGCTTTGTTTAAAAGCGTAGCCCATATTTAAACAAAATAATTAAATACACTAGAGTCCCGCTAATCCGAACTCATTACTGCTGTGTCCTGTTCGGAATAGCGAAAGTTCGACATATCCGGACCTACACTTTTTTAGTAGTCCTATGTCCTTGATCTTTTTATAATGAACAGTACCGTACTTTCTACTGTATGAAATTAATATTGTACACTTTACTTCTGTACCTTCAATTCATTTTCTTGTGCGATGTATATAAAATACAGGTTTTCCCCTCTTGAGTTAAAGTTAAACATAACTTGGCATAACTCTGGGCTCTGTTCGGTTTATCCGGATTTTCGGATTGGCGGGGTTCGGATTAGCGGGACTCTACTGTATATGAAATGTTTGATTGAAACCTGATACTTCAGTATATATTAAAAACATGTTATATTTAAAAAAAATAATGTTCCTTTAAATTACTTTTACCTAAAAACAGAAGTCCAAACACTCGGATCTTAATTATATATATATCATATATTTGGACATTTAGATCCTCAGGATAGGATAGCTGAAGAAATTTTACTGAGAGAGTGGCCAAGTTAGTCCCGGAAATTTATAATACAGAGTTCCAAGCTCAATCTCCAGGGCCTTAGGTATTAATCACTCATTCAATAAAGATGTACAAATAGCAGAAAATGATTGGACATATTGCATTCCTAAGTAAACCCAAAAATATCAACTTTGTCTTCCATTCCAAATTGTGTCCATAGGATCCTTTGATAAACGTTCAGGTAAGGGTATTGTACAGTACAATTTTAAGTAGTTTCGCAATATTTTGTTATTGTATTAAAGAAATGCTCAATAGATGGCGTTACTATAGCCACTAGTTCTAAAGACGGACTGCAAGAATAGTGATTATTCTGGAATCTCAATTTGTAATCAACGATTATTGCTAAACATTAAGCTCTACGTAATGATACTGGAATGTTTGCTTAGTGTCGTTAGATAGACGCCAGAGCAAATATTTAAAGAAGTTTGCCCACTTCCAGTCCAATCCAATGTGGAAAAAATTTTCAGTTCCAATTCAGTTTTAAACGCATCTTATCGATGTACTGGTCGTTTTTTATTTGTCTTAATTCCTGAGTTATTCATATAGTAGTGTACTGTACTCTGCATACAATATAAAATATTGCAAATGATATTTACGTTTTCTGCAAGAATTAAGACATACATTTAAGAAAACAGGGTCGCACAGCGATATCAAGCGTAAAAAACTGAGTTACGAACAAAAAATTAGCCCATATTTGTTTAGACTGGAGTGGACAAATGCGATTAAGTGTCCTTTGTGCTCTCTGGCTTCATATATTCACGCAATTTTCAATGGCAGCAATCAGTCCATTATCGCTTTTAGATAGAGGTCATTGGTATCAAATAATTTCTTTCAAAAGTTGATTTAATTAGTTATAATATTGGCATCACGCAGACAAAAGTGTATAAATATTTCACGTTCATTAAAAAAATACTAAATGGTTAAAATATTTTGTTAGAAGATTTCAACCGGTCAAACTCCTGGAGGTGATGGAAGAAGGTTGGCAAGATGGCGGCTTACTAGAAGAAAGCTGCTGAAATCTCTTGTGAGTTGTTTAGAACATTCCTAACTTTGTTCGGCCTTTTCTTCGAGAAAATTTACTCAGTAGTGTTATTAAGTGTTGCAGTGTTTTATATAATAGTTTTACATCATGAAAATTCAAAATTAACTGTGATAACATCAAATGCGACAGTGACAAGAGCGTTAAGAGTAACTGACAGCTATGGCGGACAGAAGCCATAGCAACCAATAAATAACTGACCTTAAAACATCAATTATTAAGACTGTAAAACCATATAATATATTATAAATATAATGAAACAGCAATTATTAAAACGAATGAGCAATGGATGGGCATAATTAGCCATTTCCGCGCTAGACTACAAAATA
>JAGDQP010061146.1:0-12089 GCA_022664845.1 Lepisma saccharinum
TAGCTATTAATTATTACATATTCATACTTACTTTTCGATTATATTTCATCATAGTAGCCGACTTGCATGTGCTGTACCGTAGATCTTCTATCAGCATAATATTAACATATTCAATTTTCCCGGTATTCAACCACACACAACATTTCAACCCACTCTTGAACTTAACGTACCATGCGATTCTGTCTGCTATATGCGACTGCGCATGCCCAAAACTAAGCTAGGCACGTGATCAGAAGCAGAAGAAGGTCTCCTACCGTAATTTAAAGAAAACAACAAACCGTAAATATTTGAAGGTAGGATACAATTATTTTTACGGTAACATTTTCCCCTGTAGCTCTCTGCGCATGTCCGAAATAAGGTGGTCACGTGATAAGAAGGAAAAAAGGTATTCTACCATAATTAACAGAAAACGGCAAACCGTGAAAATATTCAGGGTAGAAGGCCGTTCTTTTCACGGTAACTTCATACAGTGTGGTACCTGAGGATTTCATCCCCGGTTGTTGATGGCGAATGTAATTCCAACCAGGAATAAAATCTTTGTATTTCTACCCAAATAGGCACTATGTTGAAACTTACCAGCAACTACTTGCTTTAGGATTCCCACCTCCCTTCGTAATTTATAACAAATCGAACACTGATCGGATGATAAGTGCACTTTAAGATTTATGCGCTATGATAATCAAATGACATCAACTGAAGAAGATCAGATTGCCTCAGCCTCAACTAACGAAATTCCATCTAGTGAAGTTGTTTTCGTTTGCTTCCAACCATTTACGGTGATACTCGAAAAAATATGATGCGATCGTCAAATGACCAATGCTATAATTTTCATTTGAAAATGTTTCTCGTGACGGAACCTGACAGTTGATTTCCAACGGTGTTATTTCAGGCTTTGTTTTATTTTGTATGGGCCATTCTAGTAACTGGTAGGTCACAATTATATTACGAAGGAACAAGTAGTTAAAACCCACAAACATCCATCCTCCTGATGCGATTCGAACCCACGACCTTCGAGTCACTGGTCTAAATGCCTCAGACGACATAGGTGCGTAATTGGTATTACAGGCTTTAGCATTCATATATATTCATTTGAACACTTTTTAACGATTCGAAGGTCCCGGGTTCGAGTCCCGGCAGCGGCATGGGTGTTTGACTGTTTGTGAATTTTAACTAGTTGCAGCGTTGCAATTCGGCGGGTAATTACCCGATTTTCGGGTAATTCTATGAGCTGAGAGTGTTTTGGAGGGTAATGGAAAGATCGGGTAATTTTCAGACAATTAGAAAAAATAAGATAATAATAGGATTATTTCTCAATGTCTCACTCACTTAATATTTCACCCAGTAAATACAATCCAGTACTGGATGCTATATCACGGATTTCTATGTATGAGAATAGGGTAGTGTATGATTATGTATGAGTATTCTATGTATGAGTATTCATTTTAAAAGCAAGGGAAAGACAACTCGGTGGTCTCTTCGACCCATAAAATGGCAAAACGCCGCCATGTGAGTTCGGGAGAGAGCAACTGGGTACTAATCTCTTGAGAAAAGAGATCACAAGATGTTCCAACAGGACCTTCCCTTTCATTTTGTATCTGAAAAGCGGGATGTGAATTATTGATAGCAAAGTTAGGCGTAAATACTGAATACCAACTTATTTTTAAATAATAAAAATTGGTGCGTTAGATATGGCTGGGTGACTAGACAAAAAATTTATGAAATAATTTTAATAATGAAAAACAACTTTTTTGACAAGGCTGATTATACGGTATTAATACAAAAAGAAAGTAATACCTATCAGTTTCGGAAGTATACCAGCTGCTTCTTCATACTTCACTATAAAACATAGTAATTTTTTTATACTTGCGAAACTGTTAGGTGGTTAGTTAATTTTTGTGTTATTAAAGTATAATCAGCCTTGTCTGAAAGCTGTGTTTTCCTTATTGAATACGGATTAAAGATGTACCCAGAAGTGGTTTGGGGGTCTGAGTTCTGTCTGGGTGTGAAATTAAAAAAAAATAATATAATTTTGCGAGAAAAAATAAATAAAGTAATTTCACAAAAAAAATCGATGGGGCGCGCATACATCCTAGAGTGTATTGTCATAACAATTATTTTAAACATATAGATTACTTCTGTTTTATAGTGAGTGATGACCAAGAAACACATTTTTTTCTGGTCGTAGTACTTGATGTTTGAATTTACATTCATGTGAAAACCAGGAATTAGTTTTAGATCACTATTCATGTAGAGGATGTTTTAGCTAAAAATCGGGTATCTTTTGTGACACTGAGTGGTAATCTGTTTGGTGGACATTGGCAACCCTATAGTTTCGTGATTGGCCTACATACATGGAGGAATTAAAATAGAAGGAGACGCCCAAATGTGCCCCTACTTCGAAAAAAATTGAAGCCGCAAATGGCCGCCGCCCCGGTTGTATGTATCACGGTCCGACATATTACGTATGGAATAGAATTGAAGTATTGCATTCACAGACATGCAAATAATCAGACCATTCTTTGTGCTTTTCTGTGATTTTTATAATGGTAATGAGTTATGTTGCTTTTGGATGCATAAACAGATACAATAAGAAGGGTCCCAATATCACATTTCACACGTGAGTGTTAGAGAAAACTTCTGTCGAAATATAAAATGTTGATATAAATTGGTGGCATGAAGACAATTAAAAGTGTTTTCCTATGCTTTTCATTATGCCGTCAATATGTTAATTCGAGAATTTAAAGAGAAGGATTACTGTTCTAATTTTTCTCATAGATTTTAAGTAATTACAAGAAAATTTGGTTACCCTTTATGTTGAGCTATACAATACTTTATAAGCACTGACAAATTATCTGTGTATGTTTGTATTCTTTGACCATAATACCAAACCTTCATGTATAAATTAAATGTGATTAAAATTCAATAATGTGATTTATAGGATGGCCGTATCAACGTTTGACCAAATAAGGAAAATTTCAACTCTAAGCAGGAACTGACGTTTATAAATAGAAAAAGTATAAGAAACAAACCCTAAGACCTTGCAGAATAAGTCACAGAAAAAGCAGCTCGCATTTATTTCATTTAACACGACAACAGACAAATATATTGCTGAAGGCGTAGTTGACCAGTTGTAGTAGCCAATTGTGAACTACGGTTGTTGCAATGTAGATCATTGACTCTGTTTACTGTGTTCCTTGAACAACGAAGGAATGACAATAATTAATTATTTCACTGTACCTTCTACTCGATATGCACGGATATCTTGTATTACTTATACTTCTGTCCTAATGTACGCTCTGCTCTCTTCCAGATGCCCTTTACACTTTTTATTTGATTTTGGGGGTACTGTATTTCCTGATTGCACAGCATTTGGGACTACACTATTAAACCTTATGGAAGTATATAACGTACTGTGTTTACTAGTATATCCAATACAAACTATTATTACTGTTTGTCTCCCTTATTAGTCAACCACTGGTCCATTACTGGTACGGTCACCATGTAGCTTCGCATGTCATAGAGCAGGTGAATGAGATGCTAAATTGTAACAAATCTTTTCGAAATGAATACTGGAACATATTTAACACTTTACGCTTTCTGAATCTTAGAAGCACTGTTATAAAGTTATATATCTAGTATGTTAGTATGTTTACATGGTCCAAGAGGTAAATTGTAATTTATGGCAGTCAAGAAATGTAAAAATTACAGCTATGGAGCTATTTACGTTCCCTTGTGGTTGGGCAGACACATAGAGTTTGTTAAACGTCTAATAATAAATATAAAGTGACTAACCCGTTCTCGCTAGTTCGACATTATGTCTAATATCTTGTATTGTTTTTTTATTATTCTCGAACAATGCTCTTGATACTTGAAATATCTTGTAGCATGACAAAAGCTAATTTCAAGTGTGCAAGTTACCAACCAATGATACTGCAAAATTTAGTAAACTGCTCACAGGGAAAACCTTGAACATGTTCCAATTTTGAACTCCTGTATTACACCTTTGAACATTACAAGATAATCATTGTTACATTGCAAGGTGTCGATAATGTTTCCTGCGGGTTCGTTGTGTTGCTTTCCTGTGGTTATGTAAAATACCAGAAAATATTTATGGGTTAATTTCTTCAGGAAAGCGGGAGAGTAACTATTCATTACTACAACAAGTCATACCAACTTCAATTTTTTCCAAATGGTTTATAGACGGCTATTTGCGTGACAGCTCTGTGTGTTATTATTTAAATAGCAAGAATAGATTTGTGGTGTTTATTAGGGACTTAAACTAATAATGTTCACTTTTTCGCGAATTGAAAGAGTAATTTTGAACTCATAAAGCTGTGTCGTCCGCGTTCGCAGAAGAATTCCTTAATGAGCACATCTACCTATGTGGCCAGGGATGTAACGCACTTAACGGCTAGAAATGTCAATATTTTTCTTTGTGCAGTGTTCATTCTGCTAGATTTTTTTTCATTCAACCTCACCTTGAGTTAATTTAAACGATGCCTAAAAACAAATGTAAGTATAACATATGATATAGATTTCATATAAATATTATCTGTATGGTGTCCATAAAACAATAGGGATTACATGGTTTTCTTCTATACGCAAGATGGCGGATGGCCGCACTAGTCGATTGACGAGCGGCCATTTTCAGCTTCAAAATTTGGCAGCTTCGGCATCTGTTAATCTAATTCCTGCAAGCCTACATCTAATAAAGTTTATTTTCAAATCTTGGAGCAACGGCATAAAAAACTGATACATGCTCCGGCAAAAATGAGAACAACAAATGATTTACGTACTTAAGTAGCTGCTTTAGAATTCTTTATATTCTGCCCAACAAATTCACCTAAATTAACTGATCACGATTGTTTTGATGTACAATCCATAAATCCCTAAACATGGTTGAAAAATATTTAAAACTTCATCGAACGCCTTCAGATTTTTTACAGCTAATATAGTTTACAGAAGTAGTTTCTTTTTAACGTTAAAGTTTAGGAATATAGCAACAATAAAACTTGACACTGAGCAGCCTGCCATCTATGGACATTTTTATTTTATTTTGGGGACCCGCATTCCACCCCTGCCTCTTTGTATTTTTAACACAAGTCAAGTTATTCACTTTCAGGGGCGTGCAGTACGATCTGTTTTGATCTTCTTGCCTTGGGGCAGGCATGTCCCTAGAGATTCTTGGATTGCCGGAGTTCCGGCACTCCAAGAAGCTCCTATGTTCCATCAGTCTAAGACTTCTGGGGTTGCGGGACGGGCTTTTGCCAGGCGTCCAGAATGTTCTCCTGGCCTTGTTTGCTGGACCTATTTTTATTTGCTTGGGAGGGAACCATATCTACTATATCCTAAATTTTATTATAAAAAACATAGAAAAAAGATTACATAATACATTTACACAAGTACAGACATCACATGGACAACACAGACGAGATAAACATAGACTTGAGCTTCTTCTTCTTTTCTTCTTATTCTCAATTCCTGTAAGTACAAAAGAAGGAAATTAGTTAGGTAAGATGAGCGTGGGTTTGATGTTAAAGCCACAAAGTTTTTTTCGCTATCCCTCCTTGGTATCCACTTCCCTTCTTCTGCCACTGGTTTTTATCGTAGTTCTCTGTAGATTGAAGTATCCTATCACTTCTTTTGTTCTCACTACTTGCACTATTATTCCTTCTTTCACATTCACTCATCCACACTCACACTTCTGCACTATCGCTTCCTTCTGGATTCCAAAAGTTAGCGTAATTATCGTTACCACTAATTTAGTTACTTGCACATTTATTCTTAATTCCCCATCACCAAATAGTATCACATTTATCACTTCACGAGCGTCTCTTGTTACGGATTCCGCCACAAGGCGCTCTTCTACCGGGTTCCGGCAGGATCATTTATTCATGTCCCTGCTGTTTTTTTGTTTGTTTTTTCATAAGTCCGATTCACGGTAGACGCGGTCGTCGCGGCCTCGCGAACGCGCACACACGCCTGTCAGTCGGGCCATCTTCCCTTGTATTGTTATTTGTTTTTCCTATGGTAGGTGGTCTACGCCATTTCTAAATTTCTTTTTATGGTAGTTTGAAACTTTTTGAGTTAACTCTCTGAGGGCCGCCGCAAGTTCCGGGGTTCGCAGAACCTCCGCGACGGGCATTCCCTTCAGGAGTTCTCTTTCTTCCACCACAAGGTGCTCTGTCTCTCTGCAATGCAGATTTACATGTTCTGGCGTGGCCACCACTCCACATGTATGACATAGGTTATCTTCTACAATATTCATTGCATGTAACTTCTGACGAAAGGGGCCATGGCCCGTCAGGAAGTGCATCAGCCCACCAGTAATATCCAAGTTTAGTTCCATCCGCTCTTCAATATCCGGAGTACCGTCTTCTTCCTTTTTCAGTTGTATTCCACAGTTCCTGCCACGCACTGTTTATAGCTAAGTTGACTTCAGCTTTAGTCTCAGCTGGTCTATGTAGGATGTTAACGACTTTATCCTGAATTTCTTTTTTGATCCAGTACATGGCCCCCATCTTCTTAACCTGGAGATGTAGTGGGGGGACCGCCAGCGCGACCTGGAGTGCCTCGACGGATGTCGTCCTATATGCGCCTGACAGGCGTAAAAGTATTTGCCGTTGAGCTCTGTCTATAATCTGTTTTTGCCTTTCATTATCGAGTCTATGGCACCATACGCTAGCCGCGTATCCCACTATTGCTCTTATGATGACATCATGGTAAATGCGTATTACTTTTATCGGTATTTTTAAATTGTTTACTGCTATATTAACCAATTTGTGTGAAATTTTTAATGCCTTATTTTTCGTTATACTTGTGTGCATTCTGAAATCAAGTTTTTCATCCAGAATTAGCCCTAAGTATTTTAGATACTTCTCTCGTTTAATTGTTTTACCATTTACTTTAATTATAGGTCCTCTATTGTAATTTAGTTTTCCTTTGAATAACACATATTTGGTTTTTTCGGAGGATATTGTTAATTTATTTGCTTTACACCATGATGTCATCATTTCTACTAAATCGTTTGCTTTTGTTTGAATATCCAATCGACTGTTTCCCTTGATTACCACTGCCAGGTCGTCCGCGTATCCCACCACCCTCTCTACCTGCTGCATTCCATTCAATACCTCCAAGCACGGCTGAAATACTAGGTCCCAAAAAATCGGACCCAGCACCGAGCCCTGTGGGCATCCTCTTGTAGGAGTCTTAACCGCAACTCCGTCCGCTGTATCTACTTCTAATTTTCGATCCTGAAAGTAATTTTGTATTAACTTCCATAGTTTGCTATTGATTTTAAGCTTTCTTATTTCTTCTAACAATGAGGGCCACCATAAGTTGTCAAATGCCCCCATAATATCGAAGAAAATTCCAATTACATATTTGCAGGTTTCGTCTAGTAAAGCATATATGTTACTACACAATTCGTTGATAGCATTATCTGTAGATTTTTGGTGCGAAAGCCGTACTGTAATTTGCAGTTCTCCAGGTTATCTCTTTTTTTATTTATTTTTATAGCCAATATTTTTTCAAAAATTTTGCTTATTGTATTCAAGAGGCATATAGGTCTATAAGATTTTGGATTAAGTTTATCTTTGTCCTCACTTTTCAAGAAGATTACCAAATTTGCTACCTTCCATGGTTTCGGAAAGATTGACTGTTCTATACATTCATTAAATAATCTGGTTAAATAAGGGGACCATATATATACATTATTTCTAAAAATTTCATTTTTTATCTGATCTGGTCCTGGGGCCTTCCGTAGTTTTAATTTCTTTAAAGCTTCCATCACCTGATCATTAGTCACAAGCAGATCATCGGGGTTATCATTTTCATTGCTTAGGACTTCTTTGGCTTTATTCCTTATCCTTGTGTTGTCTTCATTGTCATCCTCTATTCGGTCGTCCGGAAATAACTTCTGATAAAACAATTCTATGGTGTCTTTCCAATTTGTGGTAAATTGTCCTGAATCGTCCTTGAGGGTATTCATAGCACTCTTTGTTTTAATCTTGGACATAATTATCTTATATGGCATGCCCCAGAGGTCTTGTTGTAGATTTTCTTCAATAAACTTACTCCAGGTCTTATTCTTAGTTTCTTTTAATTCCGTTTCAAATTGTTGCTTTATTCTCCTATACGTCTGTAATCTTGCTGATCTCAGTGCGTGATCCCCGGCTGCCCTGTAGCTCTTCCTGCTAGCTTTCATCTTCCTCTTCAATCTGTTCAAACTCTCCGTCCAAAAGGGCTTTCTTTTATCATTTGTCTGTTTTTTCTTAGGTGTTGAATTTTCTATTGCTCTCCAAATTGCTTCCTCAAGCTCCAGAGTGAGTTTTTGAAGGTCACAATTTCGGTTAATTTGTGGTAATACAAGATTATCTATGAATTTTTTCTTGTTTAATTTATTTATGTTATAGTTGAATTTACTATCCTCGTTGGATATTTCGTGATTTAATTTGTCTTCTTCGTCATTCACGTCAAAGCGGACGACGTTGTGGGCACTAGAAGTCGCGTACTCGTCCACGGACCAGTTACATATACGATTACATATATTTCCCTTTGCCAAAGTTTACGTCAATATTAGACCCCGCTCCAGCCCTGCCCATATACGTAAGTGGTTGACCTTCTCTGTTAATAACAGTAAGATTGTGCTGTTCAATTAACTCCTCGAACTTCTCACCATTTTCGTCCGCGTTTGTGCAGTGCCAGAGCGGAGACTTAGCATTAAAATCCCCCAAAATTATGGTATTATTCATTTGCATTCCATTCATTATATTATCTATTTTCTGTACAAGAATCTCTCTCGGGAGGGAAAACTGACAATAAATATTCACTATGGTTACTTTATAATTTCCCCTGGAAACATCCACACACAGGGTCCATTTATCTGCATATTTTAAGTGTGTTAAAGCATCTATGTTCCTGTTGAATATTACAACTGCTACCATGGGAGTTGGATCATTAGGCAATATCGCTACGACGCTAACTGGCATATTAACTAATTTCCCTTTAAATGTGTATGGTTCTTGGAGGCATGCTACGTCCACACTTTCCTTCTCACAATAGTGTCTAATTTCTGCTGTTGCGAGTTTTGATCTATCCAGATTAACTTGTACTATCTTGAACATAACTATGGCTGTCGTGTGTGGACATAGCATGCTGGGAACTTCTCTAGTGGATTAAATGCAATCCTTCCATACGCCATAACGAACTGCCTATACACGTTATTCAGTTGGAAAGATTCCTCCCTCCTCTCAAAAACTTTGTGAATAAACGCTAACAGGTCTTGTGGGTCAGTGGTGATGCCATTGGACCTCAGATTAATTTTGTCCACCTCTTCGATCACCGGGAACGTTATGGTTTTTCCATTGAGATGGTAACTTCTTATTATCACTCGTAAGGCCGCCGTCAGAGTTTGTGGCTCCTCAAGCCTGGTTAGAATATAGTTTAAATTAAGGTTTTCATAGAGTATTTTCGGGTCAAGGTCAACTTTTCTTCTTTTTTCTTCTTCTACCAGCTGGTCATGTAGTCTGTTTTCTTCATCTGTTTCCTGAGTGCCTGGATATATTGTTTGTTCTATCACCTCTTCTTCCTGTTCAGTAGTTGGTTGCTTTCCATTTTTCTTCTTATAAAGTCTTGGTATCCAGGATTTCCAGTTTCTTCTTTTCTTTTTCGTATTTGATTGTTTGGTTTCTATTTTCTCATTGATTACATCTGCTAATTCATCTTTGTTTTCTTCATTTACTTCTTTATTTTTTTCTATTTCCAGATCCATATTTGACGATGTATCTATATTTTCCTCTTTTTGTTCTTCTTGTTCCACTGCTTCTAAATCTTCTAGTGTCTTTGAAATAGTTCTGAAGAAGTTTTGATCACTTATAATCATTTCTATTCCTATGTGCTGAATTTTATTTTCAAATTCCTTTATTTTCTTGAGAACTGCATACGGATCTGCTTTCCATAAACCCATACCTACTGCTGGTACTGTAATCTTCTTCCTTATATTTCCCTCTAGTTCTGACAGCAACTCCAATGTTAGCCCCAGGTCCTTCAGGAAGTCGTCTCTACTTGATTCAACGTGCATAAATCCACACCCATACCTGTTTTTTGAAAAGTAGAGATTTAAGAGTTTGTTATTTTCAAGTTCAATAATTTCATGTTTCATTTGATTAAGGTCAAAATCATCATGTGATAAGGCCACCATTTGCGCAAATCCTCTCGGAAATGTTGTTAGGCTTGGGTTTATGAAATGTAGTACAACCTGATTACTCTCCTCAAAATTTATGTGTCCAGATCTTATGTAGAGGTATTTATCGGTAGTTTTAGTATAACTACTTAATAGCCAATTATTTATAATGTCAATTTTTTTACTTCTATTATAATCCATTAATCGATTGAGATTCCTTTTTTGTTTGCACGGGGGGAGCTTTTTCTTGTATTTGTTATCCAAGTCCTCTGCTTGATTATGTCTAACTTCCATAATCAAACCTGTCAATCAATCTTTGCAAGCTTAGTTTATACTGTGCACAGTCCTGTTGCTTACCCCCACACTTCTTACCTCTAGAGAAACACGGAACGCACACTTTTTTCTCTTTATCTTTGCAATCATTTCTTACGTGACCCTTTTCTCCGCACGTTCCACACCTTGAGTCGTTCCTACAATGGTTGGCAATATGGCCATAATCAAAACATTTTAGGCAAATCGTTACTACTAGGTAATCCTTGATGTTAGTTACTTCATATCCTATATATATTTTAGGATTCTGCAGTAGTAGCTGTCTAACTTGTTTTGGCACCTCTATTACCAGATGATAACGATCTTGATTCCTAGGCCCCGTCTTGAACCGTGGCTTAATTAGTTGTTTTTGTTCGTCAGTAATCTCCTGCAAATTCCTCACCAGCAACTCTTCCATTACCTCTGCTTCCTTCATCTCCTTAGGGATACCATAAATAATCATCAAAGGATTTCGTTTCTCGCTCTTGTTTGTCATCTCAAAGTTATGTTTCATGTTCGGGTGATTTAGTAATCTCTCTTCATCATCTGTTGATGTCATCTGAAGAATTATAGCTGTTTTCGTTTCAACCATTTGAAAATTGATCTTATCGTTCCTGTTAATTGATTTGGTAATACGCATCCTGGTATCCTTAAGTGTTTCACCTTGCTTTGGTTTGATCATGATTGTAGGTTTTGTGTTCCTCTTGGTAGATTCTATAATTTTGGTTTTTTCTGGAATCTTGACGTCTTTTTTAAGGACATCCGCAAAACTGACGACCGATGTTGATATTGCTGTTTCTTTAATCGCCTTCAGGCTACCGTTTTCAGTATATACTCTGCGTATTTCCTCCTCCTGTTGATGTAATTTTTCGTCTGTTTCCAATCTGTTTCTGTTTGCTTCATTAAGGGTTACTTCCAACTCTTTTATCCTGATACTGCCATCAATGGCTTCTTTCTTCAATTCGTTGACCATCTTTTCTAGCTTGTCCACCTCCTGGTCTCTTTCTTCCACCTTGGTTTGCCACCTAACCATCTTGATTTCAATTTCCCTTAATCTTCCATTTTCTTTTTCTAGCTTTTCCTGGTTTTTCACTTATTCTTCTACTCTCCCTTCTAAATATGCTGCTTTCACTCTCAGTTCTTCAATCTCTTTCTCCTGCTTGTATCTTTTGTTAGTTTCTTCTTCTTCTGGTGATCTCGTTCTTTTCTTGTTTGGATCCTCTTCCTGGTGGGCCGATAAACTCGCCGGCGCATCATCTTCCATATCTTGGTCTACAACTTTCCTTATATTCCTTAGACTGGGAGTTTTTGGTGTTCCTTCTTTATTAGCTTTTACCCATTCTGCGTATATCTCATCAATATGTTTTTGACGTAATTCCTTTTCTTCCTTCGTTGACCTCGATTGACTTGTATTTATTAGCTTTTTCTTCATTTTTTTTGCCAGCGCAAAATAAATGGATTATTAGGTGTAGTGTTCTGTTCATCACTTCTAAATTCATTTTCTAGCTTCGTCATTCCCTCCTTCGTATAGTCTTTATAATCATAGTTTCTTCGCGACATAGTTCGTGATTCGCTTCGTACTCGCACACGCACGAAA
>JAGDQP010061148.1:0-12089 GCA_022664845.1 Lepisma saccharinum
TGCATCAACAATATCTGCCAAATCAATTGGACTCTTGCCAAAATCTGCATGCGCCCACATTTTCACATCCTAATGGTAATACACGGAAGAAGCATAACTTAACTTTGCCCATGGGGAAGTTTGCTTTTTAGTATTCGTATGCCAGTATACATTTTACACTTCTAACAGTGTGGGTCTCTGGTAACTCTGAGTCTTCACTTCAACCCGGTATCGCATCGCTCCGCACTATTAGGTGACTCGATGAGGGGGGGCGATTAGGTGAGTATTCTATGAGTTTTGCTTAGTCAGTAAATAATAAAATACGTATATTTGGTTTATATGTTTCTAAGGTAATCCATTACACATTTAGCCTGGCTTCTTTGCTAATTGCAATGATCACACCTATATTTGGAGTTTATCGGACTGCTATACACCTTTTTTTGATTCTTATAATTGTCGAAAATTTAATTCATATTTCGCAGGGATTATATGTGAGTGGGTGTGGGTGGGTGTATTAATACATACAACATTCACCTTGAAGAAAAACCTAGGAAAATCTTAACACAATTTATAAAACACGTTTATTTGAATAAGAATATTGAATTGCATTACAAGTTCTTCCATTCGGAGTTGCAGAGAAAGTCTTACAGTTACGTTTTCTACAGGGAAGTTATATTGCGCGATTTTTGTTTAGCAAATGCCAGTTCATCCCTTCGCTCTAACGTATTTGGGTGCTGCCAATGTTACCGAAACGGAGACATTGCAAGACTATATAAGTAGTGATGTGTTAATATTCAGTTCAGTCGCAAATATCAACCTCTCAGGCACTTCGCACCATAAAATTTTATAACCGGTCACGTATCGAATAATGGAATATAACGGAGTGACTTTGTAAAGACAGGTTCAATATATAGTGTCATTCCCCAATCTTAATAGGTATAGTATAGCAAAGTATTTATAAATTTGATTAGGAGAATGTTATAACACATCTACTTTGATACATACCACTACAAGAACTGAATCAAATAATATTTACACTTGGCCATATTAATAATATATGATGTTTATGTTAAAGGAATATTTTTTTTTTGCCTCAGCCTAAAAGGCCTAAATACATAATAACTAATCGTAATATTAAAGCTACATTCCTTCAAACGGTTCAAACGGCTTATGAAGTATATAATTAATGAAATTTATTAATTTATATATATATATATATAAATTTATAGATATAAATATTTTTACAAATTCTGTACTATACCAAAACAGAGTGAACTGTATCCATATGAAGCATGAATGGCTTTAATAATATCATTACAAATTACTTACTTGGACAGAAGATCTGAGGTTTGCGAAACCTCCTGCAAAACATGACAATCCTCGGTCCGAATCCTGCTGCTGTTTTAACTTTATGATTTCCTCTGAGCACTCGCTATTACTTTGATGTTTACTGGCATCGACGAGATACTTCTCAGTTGATAAACTTGATTCGACTTCATAATGGGTCTACATTATTCTCCGTCTTTCCACCAATTGAGCTGTATGACTGAAACATTTAAAGTAGTTACAGTTAAATAAGTTGTGCCTTTAAAAATCCAATCCGTTAAAATCATATGGCATTCTTTGGCACTTAAATTACGGATTTCACTCAGCTACAATCACATTAAAAGCAAATGTCCTTGCCAAGTGACATGTTTACGAACATTCCGCGGACAGATTGTAGTTACATTCAAAAATATACCTGCCTATCAAGTATACAATATTTACTACTGCAATGGTCATTGTTATTAATATGCTATCAGGATGGAATCTAGGTAAACTTTGGTGGAATTATCTTAATGAACTGACAATATGTATTTACACATTATTAACCAATCTTTCTCTCGCTCTCAAACACAAACAGACACGCACACGCACGAACGAACATAAACACATACGGACAAGCTCAAGCGTGATAAGAGTGCGTACAAGTTGGAAGGGGAAATAACTAACAACTGACCGGAAGTTGACAGTATATTTTTACTAATAAAACAAAGGTTCACTTACATTCAAGTATCCTTATTAGTGTTTATTGTGCAACCATTTATCGTATAATATGTTCACGCAAAGTAAATATGTATGATATATCGAACAGGAGCAGACGATTGGTTGTTACTTGCTAGGAAGTATTCCTATTTATGTATGTTCCTACCTGGCTTTATGTTAGATAATTTCTGGGATTCTACTTATATTTCGTGAATCCCTTGTGCTACTACTGGAATTTTTAAATATTGAATTGTATTTCTAATCACTTTTGGATAGAACTGGTATCAAGACCTTGACGTTGTCACATTTAGAAAAATATGCAGCGACAATTATTTTTAATTTTATTGGAAATATCAAGTTCTACAGATTAGTTTTCCAATCTACCGGCAACCAGTAGCACCGACACGAAGTATTTCTTCATCCTCGATAATTATACTTGTATTATGGAAATAATCTCGTGATGTGCTTTTATCAATTATATATACCTATATGTGTGTGTGTGTGTGTGTGCGTGAGCTTGAACGTATAAAAAGGTTTAGAATATTTAAAGATAAAATATGAAGAAAAAACCTTTTGGCTATTGTTAATTTGTGGAAACACAATTTACGATAAACATAAGAATATTGTTGATAACCCTTCAGTTGAAAATAGTGTATGTGTTCTTGCATATTCTGCACGTGGAAGAATGCATATTTGCTGATGTAAGAGCGTCTGAGGAGTCGCCTTGATGTGTTATATGTGTTAGGGTTATGTAATTGAGAATTTTATAAAGCCAAACAAGTATTTTAACAAAAACAATAAAGTGGATTAAAGGACAAATTTGTAAATACAATTAGACTTTAAATATGAGAACATTTTTCATGAAACGAATCCCTGACATAGGATAATGGAAGCCGTACTGTTTATAATCATATATTCCTTTTAAATCCTATAAAATAACAAATTACAGAAACGCTTAAAATTAAACATCTGACTAATGTTACGAGAAATCTATGATTCGCAGTGTGGATAATGATAATCAAAGCTTTGCTAACTTTGCTAAAACGAACTTGACAGCTCCTGAAACAAAAGTTGCATATAAAATTATGCCCTGAAATACTTGTAAAGCAATATTAAAATTTATTTCCATTCCAGGAATGTAGGTGATTCGAAGGGTTTAATATCCTTAAGTGAAACTACATTTCTCTGAAATACGTAATAACTGTTTTATGTAATATAGAATATCACAGATTTCAATGTCGCTGACAAAAAAAACTATTATTCAAATATATAAAAAAAACTGACTTTCGAATATCCACCCAGAAGTAGTTAGAATTTTGGTCTCAGATATATACAGAGCATAAATATATTAAAAACAAACATAATATTTTTTAATATTAAAGCTATACTGCATGACTTTTTTCAATCGGGGTATGAAGTAGAATATTAACAATAGATGAGAAAAACATATACAATATGTTTTTTATTTAAATAATGTACTATCCAAAAGCCTACTACAAGTTGAAAGTAACGTTTATGTATGATATATGAAGCATGAACGAAGTTAATAACGTAATTTCCAACTACTTGCATGGACAGACAATTCTGGATTCTCCAAATGTTCTTCACAATGTACGAATGTACTTCCAGATTCGTGTTCCTGTTTTATCTTGCTGTTTTTCTCTGACCACTCGCTTTTCACTTCAAGGTTACTGGCATAGACGAATGAATTTTCGGTCGATAAAATTGTTTCTTGGCAATATAATGGATATATTTCATCCTCGATCATTGCACCAGTTGAACTGCATACCTGTTTAAATATAAAGTACTTCTAATAAACAATTGCTGCTTTTAGGAACCGCATCAAGTGATCACAATGTAGCATCCCCTCGTTCTGAAATTATTAGCTCAAACGTCTGTAGTACAGATGAAGTTTAGAACAATCTATCAATTTATTTTGAGTTTTGTCAAACCATCCAATATTTTGTATGCAAAAACATCGCTGTTAAAAATTATAGTTCTGATCTAACTCTGCTAAAGTAAAGAATCACCTCAAATAAATATAACTCAGAAAACCTGTATATTTACGAATATTAGTGTAATTAAATTCATAAATACATATGCTTAGAAACTACTGTAATTGGCGTCGTTATCCTTCGGTTCACTCAATATGCAGCCAAGTTTACTAAGATACGATCTTAAGAAAATAATAATTTACATTTAGAGATTATATATCTTATCATCTATAACTCTTTCTCTCATCATAACCCACCAAAAAATTGAATATATCAAGTTATTGCGAAAACATTTACTCGACGGATACATCTGTCGCTAGACTTGATCAAGACAGTAAAGCATTTAAAGTTGGAAAAGGAGTAAGGTAAGGATATTCAGTTTTTTCAAAACTATCTTTAACCGTCACTGGAGGAAGTATTCTAAAATTTAAACTGGAATGAAGTTGAAAATTTCAGTGGAGATTGCCTTAACCATCTACGATTCGGTGACGATAGAATCCTGTTTGCCTCAAGTGCAGAAGAACTACAAACCAGAATGGAACAGCTGTGTAATGAGAGTGTGAAAGTAGGACTTGAACTGAATTTAAGTAAAACGAAAGTGATATACAATTAGCATGCTGCAAAGAAGGAAATAACGTTTCACTGCGAGACAATAGGTACTGCTGATAAGTATTTTTACCTAGGCCAGCTTGAAACATCGAATGTCAAGTTAACGGATAAGATGAATAGCAGATGTGAAATGGAACGGATTTCATTCCAAGAATTAAACTAAATTTTCGAAAGCAAACAACTGATGCGTTTCAAGCATAAAGCTAATAATCAACTTGTCTTAACTGTAATGGTGTACGGGTGTGAAACTTGGACCTTGAATGCACAAACGACTTAAAGATTAAGAATCTCATAAAAATTGGTTCACATATGCATGCTAGGGATAACTAGGAGGGAAGTAAACAAAATAATAGATTCGCACAGAAACAAAGAGAGAAGAAATAATCAAAACCGCGAACAGGATGAAACGGAGACAGGTCGGTCACATAGCTAGACGAACAGATAGAAGATGGACAACAAATGTACTACATTGGATTCACAGAGAAAAGATTCGACCGGGACGACGTCCAAATGCAAAACTGGTAGATGAAATCAAGCGTTTCTAAACAGCTACATGGTTGAGGATAGGATCAGACCGAGATATGTGGAAAGAGAAGGTGCAGGCCTTCATCCAGCAGCGGACAGAAATCGGCAAAAAAATGTATATATATATATAATAAATCACAGCCATATTCAATCTACTAGTGCATGAGGCCTGTCCCCGAAGGACGGAGTTGGTCTACTGCTTCCGTGCTGACCAGATGGGTTAGGAGAGGAGGGCTGAAGCTCTCACTGTGATTGCCACTATCTTTCATTCTACCCAATTGTCCTCACGATGCTGGGTCAAGCCCGAAATTTTTGAACCCCATCGAACCAGGGACGGCTCGCACTGAAGTCGAGCGCGCTACCGACTAGGCTACGCAGGAGCTCGATATATATATATATTATAAATTGGTTTTCGAAAACCGCAAAAGGGGATAACTCAGGTTATAATGTACAAAACTCTTTGAGATAAAAATTGTTAACAGCAAAGTGCAAGTACAGAATCCCATCCTTGTAAAATCAGGGGTGTCTCGGGAAAGCTTCTACAGGGGAGGCAACTTCACAATATTAAAGCGGGCACGGGTTGATTAGTTTCACGTTGAAACAAGCGATAAATTTTGAACAACTCTTAGAGCAAATGGTTTTCTATAACTCATACCGTTTGGCAGCTAGAAGACCTAATTGGCGGTGAAAACAAACGTGGTGTAGAGGTTTTAAGAACATGTCGGATGTTCTAACAAGAAAAGGGAATAGTAAATAAAAGTTGCAAAGTAAAGCGAAACACTAAAGGAGAAATGCAGAATAATACAGTGAAATTTTCGAAAACAAGAGCGTCCCGAGAATGCATCAGTTTCAAAATATAAAGGGTAGTTTCAATTAAGAAAACAGGACGTTCAACTAAACAGATCCGAGGCTTTGCTCTAATCCAAAGTTCTAGTACTGTTGGATGTCTATTGTCTAAGACATCACGAAAAGCTTCTGTTACGTGCAGCAACGCAATATTAGTGATTTCTTTAGTTCTAAATCCTAAACATAGAGATTTTACTACTGTGACACCTCTAGAGTAGCTTTGGATTTGATCTTTAACAATACATTCCAATGATCTTGATAAGCTCGGGGAATGCTGGTTAGACACAGATTTGTTGCACTAAGTTTAGGGTAGAGACGTGGCATTGATAATTTTCAAATCGATTGGAATAATCCATAATTTATTGAATTATTAAAGATGTTATCACAATAGCTAGGGTATGAGGCGAGATTCGTTTCAAAGCTTGGTTTGAAATAGGGTCGGCGACTATTGCATTCCACTTAACCTAATAGTAAAATAACACTCAATTTATCAAAAAACTAATCGAGTATCCAGTGACGATATACTATTGATCTTGGGACATGAGTGGTGTATTTCTTAGCGGAGAGACGTGTGTTGGTGTCGCTCCTGAGTGAACTGTTGTTTAGGTGATAGAAACGGACTGGACACGAAAAGCAAGTAAGTGAACTTTTTCCATATAAGTGTGAGATAAACTCGAGCAAGCACAAACTTCACGCGATTTTTCGGAGGGGAGTTGTTAAGTGGTCAAGTTGTACACGTAAATCTTATAGAACCACAAGAAAAGACACGTTTAGGGTAACTCACTACGTATAATCATATGAAATCGCGGGTCAGCATTTTGAAACGAAACCAGAAGAACGAAGAAAATAAAATAATAATAAACATAAAAAACAGGACTGCAAATTAGCGGTAGGCAACCAACCACGCATTCGAGTTTGGTTGGTTGCATAACGACCGGGCAAAGTCTAAAGATTCTATAGTGTGTAATAAGCGACTTGGTAACCCAAGCGGCGTAAATTAAATAGAAAAGCATCTTAAGCAAATTTTATAGTGTTCAAGGAGGCATCGGGCGCTGCGGCCTCTTGAGTCTCGTGCTCCCTGAACTGCGTCTCCGGGGATGCTGTTGCTGATACTTACAATAGTAAGTATTAGAGAAGAATACAGTGCGTGTACAGTTACGAATTCGTGAACTCGGATATGACAGAAAAAGAAGACTGTCGACGGGAGCCATATAGGAATACACGGACATAAATAAATCCGGAATGAAGAAGCTCGAAAGCGAGTGGAGAAACTTTTGTAATTCGGACGGGAAGGAAATACCAGCAATTAATCCATATAAGCTGAAGTGGTCAGAAAATATTTTTAAAAAAGAAATAAATGCAAATAAATCAAAATCATCCAAAGAAGGAAAAGAACTGGAGGACAAGATAGCAGCAGAAGTAAATGCCGAATGGGAAAAGGCAAATAAGGCATCAGAAACTTCGATGGACTTAAGCAGAATAAGAAATCTCAGCCTGTCCTATGGGGAGTTGATGGACGTCAAAGGAATTGGAACACCAACTATTGCAGAAGGCCCTGAAACAAGCAAGAAGAGAGTAAGAATACCGGACGGAGATGAAGCGAAAGACAAAAGGATCAGGAATAAACAACAGAGTTAAGGATGGGCGTTGCTAACCTGGAAGGCAAATAGAAGAACTTGAGATAAACAACAATAAACTCAGCAAAGAAAACGACAGATTTAGAGGACAGGAACTTAAATTGGTCGGGTGGCAACTAAAGTGGAGGAGAGAGAGAACGAGATCGTAAATCTGGAAAGGAAATTGAAGGAAAAGAAACAACATGGATTCGACGAAGCCATTAGGATTAAAGAATTAGAAATGATCAGTTAACAAAATGAACATCGAATATTGGATGTAGAAGAAATCCATTTTCTTCTAATTTCAAAAGTAGATACAGAACTAAGAAAATATTATAAGGGTTATTTTAGAGAAAGTCGGGGTGACTATAGCGGCAAGGGCTTCACTCTCTGGGGTGGAGGGTACGATATGGGGTCAAATCTGGTGTTTATAAATGAATGGAACCGGATCTGCTGATTACGAGGTGGTGCCGTGAATCATCAGGCTGAGAAGTTCTCGTATTGTGAGCCTCTGAATTCTATAAGTGGCAAGGTTGCATCTCTGCGGCTCTCTTATTAATAAAGCAAAACCACTTTAACTTTCTGCGGGTTAGGATGAGACTAGTGGCTTAAAAACAGGAATAGTTGAACGGCGAAAAATACAATAAAAAATAAAAGGTTTTTCAATTTATCAAACTTCGGAAAAGATTTTTTTTCGCCATTTTGAAACAACTATTTTCTGATCATTAATAAATACTTAAACATCCGTTCTCGGTAATATATAAATTTAAAATAATAAAATCTCTATTAAGACACGCAGAAACAAAATTATGCTCAATAAATATGTATTCAGTTGATTCCAGCTTGTTGCATTGCGTTGCGATGGTATAATATAATGCAGCGGGATGCTTATGATTTTTCCCCAACTTAATAAAATCGCTAATTGTTAACTTTATTATACGAAAAGCCGTAAATAGGCGTCCTTAAGAAAGTAAATAATTTGTTATAAATATGATATACCCGTTCGAACACTGAACAGTTTCAGAGTGAAGCAGGTAGTATTTGCAAGCTATTAATAACTTTTTTTAAAATTCTTATTAGTCCATGAAAATGATTTCATATTTAAATACAATGCTTTCTGAATATTTTTGGAGCTCTTTTTATAAAGAAAAATATAAGATTGTCACATTAAATGGATTTTAAAGAACTGGATGTTATACAAACACGACTCGTGGTTAAGCAGCTTATTTTATTCTACTGTGAATATACAGGCTATTAGAATGTATTACTATGAGTAAGTCTGAAAATATACCCCCTACATTACTCTATTGCACATTATATAATTGATAATTGTTCGAAATAGGCCCATTCAATATAGTTTTATGATCAACTAATATGAAACATCTTACTTGTTGCATTCTGTCACTCCATTTATTGCCTTAGTGTTCCATAAAACAAAATACATTCCTATCACTTTTCTATTGTAAGCAAAATTACTATCACTTTACTATTATTGTGTAATGAAATGCCTACCGGATCTCCGTTATGTACTCCTCAATATCAACACTAGCTTCAGACCAGAGAAGCAAAGCGCAATTGGTGAGTCCGACAAATCTTTGTTAAGAACTTACAAATCGTTAAGAAGTTGGAAGATCATTGAAATACATATAATTAACTAAATTATTAGCTGAAGTTGGTGAAAAACAAAAAATACGTGGTAAGTAGTGGATATTCGTAATGGAAAAGCAAAAAAGAAAAACATCATTTTGTCAATAAAACCACTTTCTTGCATCGTGGAAAAAACTATTTTCCCGTTTTTTTAAAATTCCGTTTTTTCTTGCCTAGAAATACTAGATGTGACATAGGTTCGCTGAGCTCATTAGCGTATATATGTACATAAAATAAAGTTCCACTATATTGTACAGATACAAATTATTAGTCCAAATGATCATAATAGATGCGCATATGTAAATATATAACATATTTAAACAATTACAACATGCTTAGAGAGCGCGAGACAATGTGATTCACTTGTGATGCACAAAATGGCCTATTAAATTTGCAATAGAGTTTAGCCTATGTTATGAATATTTGCATAAAATAGTAATTTTCATAATTCGATTATAATACCGTTCTTGAAAGATTTACTAATTACATTCACAAAAGCTATATATTGTTCAGAGCTATCTTGAGACGGAATGAGCTGGGGCTAGGAAACGGTGTTTTTGGAAGAAGTAGTTTGTGATTTGTTTAACTTAGGAACATTTGGCTAAAGAAGCTAGCGTAAGTGTCTATATTAATTTATACATTTTATTCAGTATATACATTTTACGTTCCCTTCACTCCCGTTTCTTCCTACTTCTAGTTTAATAGCCTCATTTGCTGCCATATGATTTCGATCGGATTTGGCTCTTCATGATTGAAAATGTAATTCTTCTTTTTGCCTCCTTCCCTTCCCACATAGGAGAGTACTTCCCTGGGACGTCCCATTTAGATCCCATTACCGTCAGAATGGTCCTGCTCCCATAGCGATGTCCTAAGGACGTCCGTGGGATAACTCTGTGGGCAATACAAACAGTTCATCCCGTATGGATGTCTCCCGGAAAGCCGTGCGGGATTACCTACCTGGAATGTCTATAAATTAAATCGACCTATTATTATTATTTAATTAATTATAACTATACGAAGGATATGCCTTCGTATAGTTATACGAAGGATTAATTATAACTATACGTCCCATGGATATAAACTGGACTTAAACAGGACGTCCTACGGAATTCCCGATATCCCGCCAGGAGATCCCTTAGATATCCCTGGGACGTCATTTTGCTATGTGGGTTATTTCGGGTTAGAAACGACCTACGGTTGTGAAAAGTCTATGCTTGTAAAGGAATAATAACTTTACACACTTTTACTTACTATTTTACATATTTCAGTGAAACATGTGTGAATATCGTATAGGCAAACACCTTGCAAGCACAATTTTTAAACATTTAAAATAAATAAAACGTACACTCATCTTAGATTATACGAAAAAACGAGATATTCGAAAACAAAGAAAGAAAATCCGCCGGTTTGTAAAAATATACAGAGCAGGTTTTTAACAAACGATTACTAAAATGAAGGATTAACGGCTTACGAAGTGTCATTCAAATTTGTCCAATATTTGGAAAAAACCTAAGCTTTTGTCCATATATCATCTGCATTGCCGTCTATGCCTCTAAACAGCCTGACATTTCATAATTCGTGATATAATACCAAACTAATAAATAATGAAAGAACCCTATACAGGGAAGAAAGTGCAAGAATCACTCTTCAAAACTCTAAACATAGATCCAATTAATTTGTGAAAATCAGGGATATTGATGTTTTTCTTTTTAGTTCATAAATCATCGTTCTTTTTCTTTTATTTAATCGTTACGTCATCGCATCATTATTATAAAACATCAGCCAATTCTGGGATGAATAACATAATGTGCCTACCTAGGTATCGGTGTTGTACAAGGCGTTAGGTAAAAGTATATGTGTGTACAACAGACTAATTTCAACGCCTTCACTCCAGAAATAGGTCGTCAAAGAATATCAGTTGGTAAGTAAAATAAAATTTAGGAAAGTTAAAAATGTGCAACGGTGAAAGTGACAGTAAAAATCGCTGGTAGCATGTTGGAATCCTGCCCCAGATAGTTGTAAATGTTCAAATTACACCTGAACATGAGAGGAAGGAAAATTTATCGAAACATATTTGACATAATATTTTAATCTTTATAGAGAAGTGCTTTACTTGCAAAATTGTTATCGCTCAGGGTGTTTAAACATCCCAGATTTTTTCTTGTATATTTTTATTTTAATGATCCTGGCCTGCATCTGTACATGCATCTGTAAAGGAGAAAAAAATAAGTTTTAACTAACTTAACGTTGGAACTTGCCGTGTCTACGACAGCGAACACATGCTAATAAATGAAGTTAAGAAATTGCACTGTTTCAATGTTGCTTATTGGTTTTCCGTGGCTGCTTATTGGTTTTCAATGTTGCTTATTGGTTCAGAAATTAGCGGGCTGTAGTTGTGTACTTCACGGAAATTTGTTCCGCGGGGGTTGAATAAAAATAATATACAGCTCTTTATTTAAATAATATTTATCAGCCAGAAGGCAGTTATAATTAAGCCGTGACTTGTCTGAGAAACAGAGGTGGTAAGCTAAGTCTAGATGATGCATATCTAGTCCATAAATATAAGGGAAATAGAAACTAAACGCTACATCATAAACTAAATAACTGCTAAACTCCCGCAGTATATATTTCCGCGACTGTGCATGTAAACATGCGTTGAGTTAGTGACGTGGGTAATAACTTTATTCTAATGGTGTCTTTGCATTCCTTGCAGCTAATTCACTCAAGGAAGATTTGAGTATTTTAGGTTCGAGACGAGATGCTTCTTGAGCAAAAAGATTTCTTCTTTTCCTCCTCCGTATATAATAATTACCGTTATTGACTTGCGAAATTATTATTTTCTATTAAC
>JAGDQP010061149.1:0-12089 GCA_022664845.1 Lepisma saccharinum
TCTAGAGATATGGCTTTCCCTTTGTTAGACATCTTTCAATCCAGCGATGTACAAATACGAGTTAAAATTCAACTTGCGGTGTGTAAATTCTTACAGCTACCTACTAGCTTATAGCAACCGAAAGCACCTCTCTCCCTCTTTACTTCTAACACAATGAGCTCCACTGAAAACTGAGATTAATTTTTACCCTGGCTGTCATCCAAGTGGGAGGAGGAGGAGGATTGAGTCATGTCTGGCTTGCACAGCGAGATAAGGTGAAATTCCATCGTCTGAAAAGACAATGCGATTTTAAGTGTTGGATTTCTAATGTTTGGACAGAAGCCAAATGAGGAATGTAGAACATCTGTGAAAAACAGTTTTGCGAAACCTGAGTAATGCACCACCTGAAGCAAAGGGGGCGTGGGGTGAAATTGGCCTGCATACTTAGCTTGAAGCTGTGAACAAAAGAAAGTTTATTCCTCTGCTTCTTCACTCGCCCTGTTACAAAGCAAAGGGGAAGGGGTGTTCACGGCCTTCAACCTTTTGTACTTCCGTCTTTACATTTCAACAATAGACACGAAGAAGCAGAAAATCAGTACGTCCGAAACATGAACCCATTCTGAAAACTTCGCTATAAGCGGTCTTGACGGGAAATATTCTTCGTAGTATACGATCATTCTTTCCATGTTTTAAATAGGCAGGGTGACGGAGATTTCATTTATGTTCGTAGTATCCGAGTTCGTTATAAGTGGGCTGCACTATATATATATATATATATAAGCAGCCTGAAATTTTGAATATAGTGATGCTTCTTTAATGTGAAACGAGAAGAGTAAAATTTTAAAGAATTATATTTTGGCTGTAAACTCTCTTGGCACAGGTCAACCTAAGGTAGAAGTTAATTGAACTCCGGAAATAACATTTCTCGCACACTGAACCCCAAACTTTAGGCTTAAATTTGAGCTTTTCTGTGAAATGATAGCCCTACAATTATTTGAACCACGACAGATCATTTCAATACTTACAACTTGTTTTCTGAATTATATGATATATTCGCCTATTCTTAAGCTGACGATGTCCCTCAGTTAGGCATAACAGTTGTGACACAGAATAACTCAAATACTGTTAAAACAAAAATACATAAACTTTCAGAATGTATTATCATTTAGGTAACAATCTACGGAATAGTAACCTTTATCTAAGAGCAGTTGCAAAATTTCTTAACGTTTTACTACTGCTTACATTACTAAACCTTAGATCAAGAGATATTTAAGGTTTCGTAAACACTGACTGTGACAAAATACAGCGTCGCCCATGATGGACAAATGCACCAGCGATAAATTAAAGAAAAACAATTCTGTTTCACCTGGTTTGTTACGTCTTTGCAATACGAAACAAGTCATCAAAGGATAATTCTTTTCTGAAATAAATGTGCAACCAGCATTGGATGACTTCACATGGAATCACTCGGCAAGAGTATAACATTTTACAGGTGTCCACAATAATGTATTTTGTATGTACCGTACATTACATGTACATGACACGACTCTGTGCTGGACAGTCACTCGCAGTACTGCTTGTCAGAGGCTGAAAACCTTGAATTCTTACTACCATTATACACAATTTTAAAATTACCTACGGCATGTACATAAAGGTGAATCCAATAGGTCCCCATGAAATATATTGTAAATTTGTTAAAATTTAATTGATAATTTGGAAGAACAATTGAGAGGTCTAGTGAGAGGGAGCTATACCACCTTGACAAGTTTTCTAAAGCATTGTGTTGCGTCATAATTTGTATAATAAAGGGTCAACTTTTTACTTCTTAACTTATTGTTAGGTAAATTATGCAAAAGGAAACATGTGAATTTCAAAATGTAAATGGCATTTATTATGAACATGTATGGTATAATGTTTGCAGTATACCCATCTGGAAAAATCAATATAGCACATCAAAAAGTTTTAACATGGCTTAAATACTTTCTCTCTTCCATTTGTCAGGGTTACGAATAGGTTTTTTAACAACCACTAATACACATGGATCCATGTTCTCTGAAATATTTTCAAAAGTAAACATTAAATAAACACAAGAATGACATAACATTGCACTGTGAGGACAATATAAAAAATTGGGTTTAATACGCATAAAAGAAGGGGGATATAATAGCGATCACATTTTATATCAATATTCATTTATCTGATAACTGATACACCAATATTTAACATTCCTATGTTGGTACCTCTGCTACTCCCATAGCAGACACCATCGGTAAGTGGCATAGTTCCTCCTCCTCTCACTGAAAATGCTAATGAGGGCGTATTAACGAACTCATAAAATCTGCTGCAGAAAACGCAGGAGCTATGCCACATGGTTGCAGTTCACATGATAGATGACAGATGGCAGAAGAAGACTAGACAATGGCAAAAACTAAAATTTTCAAGATTTGTGGCATAGCTCCCTCTCTCACTAGACCCCTCAATTTCTAAAAGCTTACTCCGGTCAATACATCCAACAAGTTACTACATCTACAGTAAGAGCTCAATATTACTTACTTTCACCATCTGTCCAGTGACCGACGATGTGCTAAACGCTCTGGCCTGAAATAAACACAAAACAACGAAAAGATATAGCAAATTGTACAATCATACAACGGGTACATAATCATTTAATAGTAACAGTAAATAAAAATCACACACGAATTTATTAAGTGATTTTCATATGTTTTAAACGTTGACAGATCAGTTGGTAACTTTCGTCCATAAGTCCACTTATTTCCTAATTTTATAATCCACAACCAATGTTAATCATTTACAAAACATTTTTCTTCCTTTCATTTGCTATTCAGGGCACTTCTTGTTTATAACTGAACTGTATATATGACTTTTATGCATCTTAGACTCAGGCCGGGATAGAAGAGAGGATGTAGGAAGTAGGTCAGACCTTAACTTGAAGATACCATCTTGGCATTAGCTTTGTTCAGGCTGACCCGCCAACAGGTTCGAGCCCATTACCTTCCACACCATTACCATACCTTTGCCCAAGATATGACATTTGGCAACGCAACTGTCAATTTCAAAGAAATTAGGTCTTAAAAATACATATGTTGATATATAGGATTACACTCTCTCTTTATAGATTTCCGGTCCCCATTTTTGAAGGAATATACAATACATGCTACGATAGTGTTACTAATTGCAACAAGGAAGAAGAGTTACACTATACATTGTCATAAAAAATGTTCAAAATGGATACGAAAAAGAGGGATTTTACTAATTTTGTCTTACGTTCTTTCTGGTGGTTTTGTTTATTGTGGGCCTCCTCTCGTCGCATGGTGTACGGTTTTATTTGTTTAAATCCATGCCTCGGGTTGGATTTACTGCTCTCAACTGGCGCCTCCCCAGGTGGCGGATAGGGAAATGACCAGATATGGTGGGTTCCGGAAACATTCTACATGACGAAGAACTCCCAGGACTGTATGAATCTCCAGAAATTATATGAATAATGAAATCACGACGGATAAGATGGGCGGGCAATATAGCTTCGATGAAAAAAAAAAAGATGATTATATTTCATCGTGGGTTGGGAAGCCGAAGGGAAAGAGGCCGTTGGGAAGACCGATACGTCGTTCAGATGACAATATTAGAAGAGCGTAGATGTTCAGTATGAGAACTGGTATGATATTGCCCCAGAATATAAAGCAATAACGAACGATTGTTAGTGCGGCGATATACTTACGAGTTCCGTAAGTCATAGACGCCCGTGTGCACCATTGGTTAATCCTCGGGTGATCGTGTGGTTAACACTCGATCACTGGATTAGAAGGAAGTGTTGCACCAACCCTGTTCGAGAGTCAACCAGTGGTCAACCCTAACCATCCGATTAGCTTGGGTTAAGGAATTCAGAACTATGGTTTATATAAAGACAAGTATTGTACAAGTACGAGAATGAATGCTGGAGATCGGGAAGAAGTTAAAATTCTTGATCAACTTGAAATGTTCGAAGGCTTTAATATATTTGTAACACCTGATCGTGTAGTTAGTTCTCTATGTAAATAATACTCTCGAAAGCTTTATAATTTATTTTTAAATTTAATTTTTAAGGCCTTTAAGTAACTTTGATTCAGGCCGAAAACTTTAAAGAAGGATAATTTGTTGCAAAATACAGACTAAGCAAGTGTAGGGCATCCATTACTGATTCCCCTCCGATTATCATGCTCAGAATAGGGAAAGTATGGTTAATTTACGTCATAAATAGTTATACGTTACTGCTTATGTACGGAATAATAATTAGTTCCATACAGTTTTATGTTAGCAAATGCGTTATCGGATGGACTTTAGATATTCCCGGAGTGTGGAATACGGATTCCAAGCAATTCCAATCAACACATTAAGTAATGACGGATAGCCTAAGCGGTTTAAATTTATTTTAGGCCCTTCCCCTTCAAATATAAAATTTACAGAAAAAAAATGTAATTATCCAAGGTGTGTGGAAATGTTAAAGCGCAACGTATGACAGTTTCACGACATGGTAGTGTGAAATGAGAGCAAATAGTACGTGAGGCTAATTTGTTGCTTTCGCGTTGGGGGCAATGCTCGAAATCAGACTGTATACCTGCTCCTCTTATTTTCGTTCTTATACCGCCACATAATAATAATAATAATAATAATAAAAAAAACAACCCTTAAACGATATTGCTTTGTAAATGTATACCGTCACTTCTAAGTTTCCATTTCGATCACTGGTTGGAGGTGAGTATATGGTTTCAATATTAAGCGTCATGTGCGTCGCTTATTAAATAATTTAACCTGTGTTTAACCAACTCGTCTTCACTGACCTGACATAATCTCCGTGTTTTTGTAGCAAAATGCGTGACATTCACAACGCGAGGTAACGTTATTAGTATTCCTTTGAGTGCCTACATATTTGCCTATGGAAATAACTCGAGTACGTACGTAACGAAATAATTACTCATGGCTTTTCGAACACAGTTTGCATTGTTGGCTATTACTGTGAGTGTACAGAAGTGCTTGATAATTATTTACAAGAGAATGAGTGGTATAGTACACACATATTGGTCAATAACTGGCAGATGTTGTGGTCCATAAAGTTAATTTACATCGCCTAACCTAACTGAAAACCACAATATTTTGAGCGATCCGCGGGAGTATCTAAACTACAGCCAACGTCTCCATAGCACATGTATAGTGTGCATTATCAATTTAATGCCACACGGAACATTTTTGGCCATACAGTACGAGTCGTCCTCAAAGTGAGGGTACCAAACCACCAGCATATGTTATATAGGATTGTAGCAGAGGGCGAACTGACTTTGCGTGCAACTGTTAGAAACGAAAAATATGTACAGCACGTAAGTAGTGTACAAGGGTACTTTCTGAGTGAAAATTCCTTGTGGGTGTGTCCTGTAATATATGCCCAGATACTGGACACATTTCTCTTTGAATTGTTGTATATCTATTTTTACTTCTGATACCAATGAGAATATGTGATATGCAGCAACTGTTCTCTTCTATGGTAGTTATATAATACACATTTCAATATGTAATTTTGGCAATATCTGAGTTTGCCACAAGAACTAATACCATAGACTAAATAAAATAGGATATAATTTAGTCTATGCTAAGATGTCGTAATAATCGGGAAACTTGTGTTTTGTAAGGTCGTAAGATTAAATTAACTTAGTTTCGATCAGGCATTTCGTTATGTATATACGCACATAACTATATGTCATGCAATAAATACGTATTGTGTGATAAAACGAAACTTATAAAATAAAAGAGACAGAAGCAGTTACCCCAACTTATTTTATTTCAACATTTTTATTTTGTGTACAAAACTCATTACAGTACTTACATTTCTCGTTTATATACAACACGCGCAATTTCGTACTTCCTCTTTTTCCCACAACAGCGAATCACAAACCAAAGGAAAATGACGTAGCAATACTTCTGCGTGAGGCTATAGTTAACAACTAGTTACCCCGGTGTTTGGTGACAGACGATGGTGCACTGGAACCTGGGGACGGGTCAAGATTAAGAGTTTGACCATGGTCAACTAACACGGGGTTAACTTCGTGCACTTGGGTGAGAGTGAGTTAGTTACATCCACACATTGATGCCCATAATCAATACTAGGCTTGTTACAATATCTGGGAAGCTGTTCATGTGCGGACTCACGTTAAGGTTTTTTTTTTTTGTTTCAATTGGTGTGTGTAGATTTAGCCTCTTTATTTTTAACCATTACAATGGAAGACTGGTTTAAGCGGTCCGAATCAACGCCTATTCGGATTAAACGCGATACGAGGTAAGTAAATAAATAAATAAGTATATATATAAAAAAAACCGAACTGTATTGAGGGATTCTGTGTTACAATCTATAACTGATATCGACTTCGTGCTAACGGAACTTCAAAGGATTGCAGGATGAGGTTTTACAAACTGCGTGCCTGTCCGTTCACAGAAATAACGTGACATGAACTACTAGCCAAGCTTTAGTGTATACAGGGGAAAGTTAAGATGACCTTCCATCCCATATAGGTCATTTTTAGATTTACCGCGGTCAAGCAATAACACGGGGTAAAGCATGTCCACCGACAACTGCGTTCAATTGAGATTCTTAGGTACTTCTGAATCACCCTGTATACACATACATAACCAACACGTTTACCGATGAGGTAGGGCAGTCGGCAAAGTGCTCTTCTACTAATCGCGAGAACTAGGGTTCGAATCCTGGTGAAAGCCATCTTGACTGAAGTTTCCCAAGTAACACCAGGCATGGTACCTTGACTCTAGCAGGGTATCTTGAGTAAGGTCAGGGCAGATTCCTTCCACAATCGTTCCCTTTGTTGTTGTTAAGTGTCTTCAGTCTAAAATGGCCGAAATTAGGCTGTATCTGGAGATTGTTAAATAAACAAACAACTTCAGATCTACATAGACCATGTAAACTCTTTCTTGAAGAAAACTATCAACGTGAGGTCACATTGTTTCTAGCATGAGGAATGTTATCTCAATTCTTGAGAATGCACACGGGATGATTCAACAACTTCATCGAGTTCGTAGCTTATGTGACCTGTGACCTGGCGTTAGAGTTCAATGGGCATCTTAGGACCATTTTTATTTCATGTTTGTTTATTACTATTACGGTTTCGCCTATTTTAGTTAGTTAATTCGCTACTAGTTTTATTTTCCTCTATGCTTTTCTTCTTAAAGTACTAAATAATATGACATGCAATGTGTACACCCGTAATAAATGTTTAACCACGCTGCGAAAAGTAAAAGATTAAATAGGTAGTGCATAAAAAATTAAAATCCTATAATAGTAATGAAACATTCTATAATAGATTCCAGTGTTCGGAAAAAAAAAAGCCACCTGGGCCCAAGCGGGTTTTAACGCGCTTAATTGTTTTCCAATTTTCTTGGGTGGGGGTTCAAAAATAAAATGTGAATGTATATACATGTAAAGATGTGTAGAGACCTCAGTAGATAATATATTACTACTGTGAAATTTAGATGCCTCAAGACTGGGTTAGGGTAGGGGAAAAGATACAAAAAGTTGACCAGGGCCTAAGTTAAAGGTACCATCCCAGCATTTGCCTTGTAACAGAGGAAAAGCCCCCAAAACCTAAGTCTGGATAGCCGGCCACTGGTATTGAACCCAAGAACACCCGAATGTGAAGCAAACGCTCTACCAACTAACACGACTGTGGAGTCGGGAGGCGTTCTGTGTGTGTGTGTGGAGGGGGGGGGGATGGAGTGGGTGACCGTACTTGCTCTCTGCACCGCCCTATTCACCATGTGATCTCACTAGTCCGACTGAGCAGGGTCTGAATTGCCACTTGGCCGTCCGGGACACCAACCCACCAGAGCACAACAGATGGGTTAATCACAGTGTTATTTACTTAAAAAATAATAATCCTGTATAATAATAATAAATCACAGCCATATTCAATCCACTAGTGGATGAGGCCTCTCCCCCAAGGGAGGAGTTGGTCTACTGCTCCCACGCTGACCAGACGGGTTGGGAGAGGAATAATCCTGTATTCCTGTATTCCCTCGTAAATTTCTGATTGGCTCTGTGCTTCTGTGGATAGCAAGTAATCAGTGATGGTGTATGGCATCTGTTGGAAAATTTATCTAAATGTTATTCTTGTTAACAATAGTTGAAGATTCTAGTAATTAATTTTGCACGGAAGTAGGTATTACACACATTAATTGTTTCGATATTACAAAGACGTCAATAATTATTATATAACATACTTCAATAATAAATCCGTTTAAAAATAATTTGTTAATGATGACAACGAGCATTAAAATCTATAATACATCTATCTCTATATATATCCTTTCTCCCGTCTAAGTTTGTGTACCTTTAACTATACCAAATCACTTGCCCATGTTAGTTTTTTGCGTTCAGGTTTGAATTTAGGCCTCACACCTACAGGGCTAACGCCCAAAATCCCGCTCTCTGCCATAACACCTGTACACCGTCCTCTTCTCATACCGCTTTAAAATCTTTTGCTGTTGAAGTAACCTTCAACACGTATTCCCTACACTTGCAGCGTGCAAGTAACCTGTCGAACAGCATCCAGTCTCTCATAAAAATCCTCCTGTTGACCTCCCATGAGTGGCATATTAAAATTTGCACCCTTTGGACCCAGGCCCGTTATCTACACTCCTCCATTAACCAGAAACACTTGAATACATTATCCCTTCTGTGTCGCAATGTGCATTTCAAACCGGATGTGCCCTGCCTCTCCCTCTTCCACACAAACAGCACCAAGTTCCCTTACTTGCAGAACGACCATTACCTACTCCCACAACCCAACCATCCGGAAATAATAAATAATCTGCACTCACTACCAAATCCTTAGGAATACCGGACCGCCCCGGAAATTCCACTGCTACAACCGTCGTAAACCTATCCAGCCACAACCGTACTCAATCTGAATCTGACATCCTCACTAAAGGACTGACTTTTTTCCCCTCCAAGCCGTACAACTACTTCCTGTTGTTAAAAGACATCGTTTCCTTTGCCCGCGGACTAAGATGGCGCTATTTTTGGGCCAAAAATCCACCTATTCTAGACCCACCATCCAATAAACTCCATACTAGCCTTGAACGCTTCCGTCCTTCCTCAAACAATGGACCCACCTCAACTCCCTAGCAACCTTCTACTCGAATGTTACATCTCCTCAGTTATCTCTGCCAGCACCAATAGTGAGTTTTTACATCAGACGACCAACCAACCTAACACATAACCAACTCAAAGCTCTTGTAGCACTACGCGAGAACCACGACATAATGGTCATCCCTGCGGACAAGGGGTCCACTACAGTAATCTTCGACAAAGCTGACTGACTACCTCCAGGAGGCGCACCGTCAACTACCGGTATCTGATCCCAGGACCTACAAACCCACCGCCACTGACCTAACCTACACCCAGAAACAGAAAATGTTCGATTTCATTACCGCTAATGGTCTCAGGTATCTCAGCTTACAGAAAGAAGCAGTCGACAGCAATTAATCTGTTGGACACTACGTTTATTGACACCAATTATTCCCACAATTAACAGATGAACATATACATACTATGTATAGAAGGTTGAAATGATTGACATGAGCTCTTGGTAACAGAGAGCGAGCGCTTTCTGATCGAATTAGGATGGCGTTAAGAATTTAGTAGCCAACAGTTTATAAACGAAAGCTCGTCTCTAGTTTCTAACTAACGCAAAGTTTGAATGATTGCTACAAGACAGAAAGACAGCCCACGGACTCGCAGACGACGTGAAACGTATTCAAGTTCTTCTGAAAGTGAAGAGTCGAGTCCGGGTGACTAGTATATAATTATTCTGACTTACCAACAGCTCACGTTATGAAACATGCGTGGTAAACGTAAATACGGGCTCGCACAAAATCAAAGAAATAACCGGTTTGTGCGAGCCCGTTATTGCGACTTACTCTATTGCGTTGTTTCTTAATTTCTTTTGAGAATTTAGAACGCTCGTGTGACTGAAGTTCACCAAGTTTCCTGGTTAATACACTTTTGTCCTTATTTGTTATCTTCGGTATATTTCCATCACACATTAACTTGAGAGAAAATATTTGTTGCTTCGTTCCAAACGCCAGTACAATATGAAATAAATGCTCTTTTTAGAAAATATATTCGAATTCTCGCTTTACCTTTTTGCATTTATCTGAAAAGATCATTACATATTCCTGTGTGTGTGTGTACTGGTGAGGGTAGGTGAGAACTGGTAGGAGAAAAGTGAGGGTGGTTAATAGGTAAGTCGCGGTCCCGTGAGGGGTCGCGACAGGCCCTCACAGGTGTCCTTCCAGTACACTTCCCCCCTTAAGAAGAGAAAACTTAGTTTTCGAAATCTGAAGAACTTCCCTTGTGAGACAGAGGATATCTAAAAAGATACACAATACTTAAACAATACAAGTATTTATTTATATATCTAAACATATAGGAAGTGAAATAGATATGTATAGTTGTCATTTGATTAACATAAAACTCAATATGAAACAATAAAATAATATAAGGCTAAAATAGAAACAAAATAGCAATAAGTGATTACGTGAGTGAATGACGGCCTGACCTTAGCGACCTTTAAGCATAGGTTTCTTTCGCTTTTGAGAGACTGTTACTTTTAATATGAATCTTATTGATTATCATTGGTAAGTCGCTAGAACAACTATTATGAAATAACTTGTATCACTTTGACTTTTAAAACAACAAAATATACACACTAGAATGATAATACCAGTGCCAATATAGGCTGAAATAGACAAGTTATTGAGATTTTAGAAGAATGGTGCAATTTCCATTCTGGCTCATCTATTGCCCTTTCAATATCATCTACTTTATACGAAGCAAACTTTAAGTTATTAAAATTATTAACAACATGTTTGATTGGAATATCCAAATGAATTTGAGCAATAATGACAGATTGTCCATGTACTTCCCAACATTCCCAGCAAGCCTGAAGACGTCGGGTCTTGAAAAATCCCAACGAGAAGCCGACGGCGGCGAGCGGGTTTAGGGCGAGATCATGCCTCTATGCCGACCCCGACGGCGGCCCGACGACCAATCGCCACGACCATTCCCCGACTACTAGTTGGTCGGTGTCGGCATTTGACTTGCTGGGTTCATAAGAAAGTTTCATCTTTGGAATTAAATCCTTATTTGTGAAATTACTCTCAAAAATAGTATGGCACTGAATTAAAGTCCTTGCACCATATCCTTTACAGTGTTTATATTTTAAATGTTTTTGAATTATTCAAATATCTCAACTGGTTTGAGAAATATGTGTAACTTTATGATTCGCTGTATTCAACAAAATTTTGCGGAATCCCATTTTTTAACATCCTGTATATCCTGAACTATGAACAATAAAAAAAAAATCAAAAACTGTTTTCAATTTCGCTTGTATATGGCACTCAATATACCAAATTTGAAGGAAGTCAAGAAATTTGAAGTCGAGTGACAACCACTTGTCGAAATTGTGTGGAATGACCCGCGAACGAAACAAAATTTCAGTGTGATGTGTGTTAAGTGTAGGTTCCTTAGGGTTTCTAGATTAGTGACAAAATATCACAATACAATTGTAATAATAAACTATTGAGCCTCGCCTTAGTATGCATCGGGAGTTCCATTTGAAACAAGAAATTGAGTACACTGGCTTTTTCTATCACGTCTATGATCACTCGTTTTTTTCGGGGTGAGTGGGTGAATACGTGTCATTCATATCACAAGTGTCACAATTAGTAGGCTCAGCATGGGTTCATGTTTCTGCCTCTTGATTAACTAGAGTGCGTATTTAAGGAAATAATAAAACTATGGATTTTGTTAACACTTTCTGCATTGGTGGTTGTCGCTAGGTGTTTATAGAAATGCCTATTACCGGAAATAAATAGAAACTAATAAAAATTAAAAAGAGATGTAAACTCGATGTTCGAGTGTCCTACGGAACTGCAGCCGAGAAAAAGAAAATACAGTTAAATGTTTTGTCGATCAAGCACTCAAAATGATATGAACCGGCACAAGTAGGCCTAATGAAAATGAATACACAAGTGAATTTAAATGTGGTATA
>JAGDQP010061150.1:0-12089 GCA_022664845.1 Lepisma saccharinum
TGATTCCATATTTTTCAGTTGTTCACGCGTATGTTCCTACTGCTGCAAGTACGCAGTATTGTCTGGCCTTGTGGTTACAGTTTGCGATGCTGGATACTTTCAGCATTGTTCCAAACACCAAATATATTCTTCTGTTGGGTCAGTACTGATTTTGGTTATTTGGGAGGAGATTCATGCGATGCTAACCAATGCTGACGATACCGTAACGTATCTTAAGGAATCCATTTCTCGCCGCAACCCAACATTCTGTCCAGAAACGGATTCTTTCTCTCACGAGACAGTAAGGAAGCACTGACATGTTTTTTCACAGCAATTGACTGTTTCTATCAATTATTCATACGTTTAGGCATTATCGTCCTCCATAGACACCTTGAACGTCTCATTGTCTATGACTTGTAAGCGTCCTGTCCACGGTGCACATTGAGCCGATTCGTCGCCGTCATTAAATTTGTTAAGTTACTTTTTTGTTGTATCTGCTCATTTACTACATCCTTAGCGAATGCCTGGCATATTTTCTCTTCTCCCTATATTTGTTAATTGTTTGACAAGGGAATTGTCACAAGGTGGATCAACTCTGCTTTGCACTCTGTCTCTCATATATAACTCAAATCCAACGTCTGACCATAGCTTCGATTATATATCGCTAAACCTTCAGCGATTATTTTATTATTTTATTTGTCGAAATGTCTTTTTGTGAGGATATGTTGTCACATTAGGGTGCCTGTAGCTCGAAATTACGCATGTGTTTACCACTCACTCTCTGTGCTAACGTCATTTCCGTCCCTATTTATTCCCCCAATAAGGTTATTACGCGTAGCCAGACGTTCGAGCAGGACTATGGCAGTGGATGGGTGATAAAGGGATTGTCATGTTTCCTTTTTTCATTGACCATGATACGCCATAAAATTATAACACAATGGATTTAGTGTTGCTAACGTATATCATTGCTTTGCTAACGCTATTAAGAGCCACTTGTCTTTTATCTTTATTGTTACTATTTTGAAATGCTTGCTCCAACTTGTTACTAACTCGAGACGAGAGATCTCGAGTGAAAATTATATCTACAATCTTGACCTTGTCACCCATTCAGTGAAAGATTGTACTACAATGATTGGTTACGATAGTGTGCAAAGTACCCTGATAGTATCATAAATATGTATTTCATTACATGTATATATAAATAAAATAACATTTTCAGACGCACAATTGAGTTTTGAAGAATTCTACAATTGTGCACAATACCTCTAATGTTTAAGTCGAATTCTTGTACAAATGACATATATGAGAACATAACATCATTTTTTCTCAATAAGTACCTTCCTATTATTCATAAAGCTACTCATTTCAATGCTTAATAAATCTTCGAAGAAAGCCTATATATTTTATTTGATAACAAAGGTCGAATCTATAAGCATTATACTGTTATTTCAGCTACTTCAGTTTTTATATGACCCAACTATAACAATATACTGGGTACTCGGATCATGGTTATTACAATTTCTCTACGAATACGCTCGGTTCCGATTTACAGTATTTCTATAACAAAAGATTCAGTCACCAATATTGGCTTTAACATATTCAATTAACTCAGTCTTTCATCAACACCTTTCCCAATACACTTCAATATCATACGCGGATACAATTTATTAGACAAAAGTCGTTATTGAACCTTAGCGACACTTGTAAGACGGAAGGAGCATGCATAATTAGTTTTCAATTTTATTTATTTTTAACTGAGCTGATCTTTGTGCGATATAGTGGGTATATCACTTTTCGCCATGACTATTCAATGTTCTGAGTTAAATTATTGGCTTTGAATATGTTTATTAGTTAATTCTTTCAGGCTGCGATAAACTTATTGGATGAAAAAATAAAACAAGTCATATACGTTTAATGAAGTTTATTTAACTACAAATTGCTACATATTGATTGAATAGTTATATATCATCAACTATGAAGATAGAAGTACCATGCGTGTATATTTTGAGGAGTAGTGACTGTGTTCGTTGTTTGTTGTAGCAAAGTCTAAATTATCGAAATTGTTTGGTTTACTAAAATGTTGTCACATATATATTTTAACTTGGAGGTGGGAAGCCATTATCTGCTATGACTTGTGCGTAGAAGCGTGATGATTCCTTTGCAGTACGAGGGCGTGCAGGATCATCATAATCGACGTAATATAAGCCAAACTTCTCGCTGGAAAGTAGAAAAATTGGAAACACATTTATTATCTGTAGTAAAAAGACCAAGATTTGCAATCAGGAAATGTTTGATAACGCACACAGTAAAACAATGATACACTTGTTTTACACTTTGGTATATACACTTTCTAAAATTTCCTTTTATGCTCAACAAATGTAAATAATATGCTGTGTAGATGAAACGTGAGGATTTATATTTTTCTGAATGAGTGTTTTGATTGTCTTTGCGTACCTAAATTTGTTTTGGCGTAAATTCATAACACTGACGTTGAATACTACTTGAGCCATACACAGAGTTCGCTCGTACATTAGGATAACTACATGCGCTTGTGTACGTTTTAGTGTGTTGTAGGGTGTACTTAACAAATCTGACCGGAGAAAAAGTGGAAATGGAAGGTTAGTTAAATATACGAAGTCAGATTCAGTGTATCTCGGTGCAATTTTCTTGAACTTATCAATAGTCCCTATAATGTTATTGGAATGCAATAGTGGGTCTCAGAATTATTTTGTAAATACATTATGTTAATAGTTTAGTACTATTAGTAAACTTGCCGAACTTCGGCTCAGTCATTTTAGAATGCAACTTTCGCCACACATAAGGAGAAGTTATTAATATATTTTGTTATGCTAACTAAGTAGATTAAAAATAGATTATTGTCGTGAGATTTAATTATGTAATTATAAAAATAAAATGAACCATAAATGTGTTGGATATACAAACAATTAGAAAGGTTACCCTGTATATAACATAAAAATATATATACAACCTATAATTTATTTCCTATAAATACACTTCTAATTTCCATATGATGAACAAATATTTAATTCAAAGATGAGATGCAGATATGTTGAACAGCATAGAGCCACAAGCGAGGACATTACTCATATACTGAAACCAGAAGTTGTATAAACATAATAAAATATCAATTCCCACCTAGAAACATATCAATAATTCAGAATGATTGTATTACAAGCAATTTTTACAACAAAATGGAAAATATATCTGATTCATATAACTGAATCCAATAAACAAATTTAACTCCTACAAATCACTTATTGCTGTGATCTTACTCCATTTGACCTATCTATTATGTCATATCACCTCGGCCTTTTTATATTTAATAATGTTCTAATTTTGGAATTAAGCTATCTACTTCGCTTTATACGTTCTTTAGTTTTTTACATTCGTTAGATTTTTATGTGCTCATCTCATGTTTATATTCATAGTTCGAAACATAAAACGCACTTAAATATAAATATATGATATATATGAGAACATTTAAACTTAATCTAGGCACATTGTTTCATTCCAACCCCAACGACATTTTTCTACATCCACTACCAAATGTTTTTTTACCCCTTTCTTTGATTTTCTAAGCCAATTAATTATACATTTCAACTTGGGAAAGTGTTCAAAAAATATTGAAATGATTTTAAATAGTGGTAAATATATCAGAAGGGACCATACTTTATATATTTTGAACTCTATAAAAAAGCTAATCTATAATTGAATGTTAAATATGTACAGCGTTTGTACAATATACGGAAAAGATGATTATACTTTCGAAAAATCAAAATGAAAATAAGTACTTGTTAGAAGTAAGATATACTATCTTAAAATTCGATACGATAGCTTTCCATTGTACGATATTGAGCACCTTTAATTTCCAACTGAACATGCTTAACTATTCGTGTAGATTTCCTGAAAAAGTTTTTTATAATCTTGCACTTACGTGTAACCTCTACTCCACTCAAAATTGTCGATGGCACTCCAGGCAGTGAATCCAAGTACGTTGCAACCATCAAGTTTCACAGCTTTTAACATCTCATTGATGTAACCCTAAAATAATGTTTTTTAAATGTTTATCATAGGAACAAGTACAGTTTACTGTATACATAATTAAAAAAATTCTGACCTAAGGTCTGTGCTTGAAGTCCATGACTAAGGGATAAGTATATTTCGTCGCCGATGAACAACTAAGAGTACCAGAACTAAAAGGCCATCGAAACTAACTCGATGACAATCCTTCAAAGAAAAATATAATTAAAATGCCGTTGACTGTAGAGCATGAAGTATATAGAATATAATTTATTTATGCCCTTTACTCATCTATGGCTCAGGCTGAATATGGTACGGGAAAGGATATGGGAGTAGGTTAGAGCCTAAGTTAAAGTTAATATCCCTGCATTAGCCTGGTGTGACTTAGAAAATAGCTCTAAAATACCCATAGTAAATGATAGTTGGCAGTTGGAATTGAATCCTTGACCTTGGGAATGCTATGTCAATGATATTTTAACAGAGGTATGGTCGCTGCGTCATATGACGTACATGTATTGGTTAATGCAATATTAAAATAAGTTTATTAGCACGATCTTCAATAGCAGATAAATATAGCTATTAGGGATCGGTTAGGTCACCACGTGACACTCTTCTTAAAGCCAAGGATGAGTGTAGGTTGCCGAATCACATTGTTTAGTTTTCTATTATGTATATTAGTATAACAATGTTTTCAGTGGCTTGATCTTGAGTCCGCAATTGAATCTATATCACAGCACAAGTGCAAATGTAGCCATTAAAAGTTAACGCGAAAAATGAATGTCATATGAGAGAAACAACAAACTTGCTGGGTAAAATAAAGAACAAAATATTACAAATGCCCTACTTCCGTGTTCCAGGTAATATCTGTAGTTATATGAGTGTTGTTCTGCAGATGGTGTGTTTTGCCAACAGCAGACATACCAGCGCAAACCAATAAATAATATTTTATTAATGGATTTTCCACCAGAACATTTACGATGGTGAAATAATTGCTCCAACTCCGAACTAAAACTGGGTCAGCGACCTGGAGATCCTGTTCTAAATTTGTCCCAGTGACCCGAATGACTCCTCTGCATCTGGTCTTAACCAAACCATCCTGAGTTAACTCGGGGACCGAATGATCGAATATTGAACCAATTAACTCGGTGACCTTTCTTGTTCCTGTGGTTATAATCAATCAATATTATGTAATACTAGAGAATCCTTGAGAGTGAGAGGAAAAACTTCATTTTTAAGTCTTAAAAGATTCTAATGCTTTTAATCTAATTAATATTTCAAACACAAATTCCTTTCGGAATATATTTTCGGAGGAGGATATTTGAACTCCTCCGGCAGAATTTTTGCACTTTCCGGGGATTTGAGACTATTTCGATATGTCGTTACAATTGTAAGGACATTTTCGTCGTCGTATTTTTTTCTACGAAGTAACTACCCTTCTCTCCGTCACAGATAGACGGACTGTTCAAAAGCAACAGTATATAATAACGAAAGAATTAAATCTATGCTTCGCCCTTAACGTCAGTCGCTGGGTTACACCGGATCTCAAGCATATACTCGGTGACCAGTTCCAAAGTTTGACCCGAATGCTGTGACCTGTTTCAGCTTTGCTCCTACAGGAACAAAGGTGAAAAATCGGACAAGCAACGAAGATCTGATAAAGACAATGCAATACATAACAAGGGAACAACAGCACGCAATTAGGAAATTTAATTTTTCAAAACTACTACTAAATAAGAAGAGAATAATGATAATGTACTCAGTTCAGATGTTCCAGTTGTTAATGTTAAGGACTTTGGGACAGAAACTGCGTAAGCAAGGTGCTTTACTTCCCGCTGCCAATGGTTCTACCTTAGAGTTACCAGAGTTTTTTCTGTTTTACTAGGCAAATATCGTAATGGTAACTCATCTGCTTAACGAATATCTTCGTATACAACATTAAGATAAAAGAATAAACATTAACATTATAACTAACGGTTTAACATCTGTACTGCCACAATGAACTTCTCGAACACTTTGAGCGAGGTCGTAAATAGCGTTTGTGGGCTTCAATGATGTTTGTGGACTCTTATATATTTGTAACATCCTCGGACAAATTAAATTTCATTAAGGTGAACAATGTACATGTTTATATTTTTCATTGTTTGCATTTACTGAGATGAATACTTATTTGAGTTATCGTAATATTGAAAGTGTGTAAAATTATTGGAAGCCCATTTTTTTTAAAATCCTACTATCACCTATTTAACAAGAATTATACTTCAGTCTTAACTACCTTTATGAAACTAAAAATAACAGAAAAACAGAAACATTTTATGACAATCATCAGTGCATCTGCAAATCTTAGAATAATTAATCACTAAATAGCGCAATTTCAGGTAAGTTGAACATGTGTGTTATTTGTAGGTCTACAAATTATCGAATATCTACATATAAGTTCACAGCTGTACCAATCAAGACGACAAGAAATCAAAGAAGAATTTTACTGGAGAAAAAAGCTTCTTTATAATCTCACTCGCTATTATAAAGAAAACAAAGAAAGAAAAAGATTAAGCGTGCAAACTGAAGCTATTGTTACTCATATATAAAATAGAGTTTCTGGACTTGTACCAATCTTGCAATTAGTGATTCAATTGTATAAAATAAACTTGAAACATTGACTAGAAAGTCCCAACAGCGTCTTATCTATTACTGATGCACTAGCGACTACTGATGCATTGGAATTAAATCATTATTTGTTGGAATCAAATATCTTTTGTTCTACCTATAACAGTTACCTTCATTTGTTATATACCATCAGGTTGCTTTACAAAATTAGATAAATCATTGTAAGAAATCTTTGAACCGAACTATCTGATCATCAATAGTTCGACTTTGGAGTTATTACTCATCGAAGTAGCTAGAAAAGCCAAATAGGATTACAATATCAGTATATAACTAAAGTTCGGAAACATGTTTTCCGCTGTTAAACTCATTTTTCACAATTCGCAATTTTAGTTTTCATTGACGATTTACATATTTGAAATATTCAAGGGAATTCTGCAAGTCTTGTTAAGCTTTCGGTATTCCAATACTCAAGCAAAAGTCTTGAACAAGTCTTCGACGGTTCGTTAAAACAGAACAATTCAAAAATATCGATTGACCGAAATCAAAATCTAAATCTAAATTAGATCATTCAATTTAAGAGTAACATTTACCTATAAACATACCCAAGCATATGTAGGGAGCTGTACATATGCTTGTACATCCTATAATGGATAAGAGCTGCTGCTGCACGTAGCCTATCACAAACACATTAGTTCTTTTCGAGTATATTCATAATGAAGCTATACTTTCATTAGAACAGGTTAAGATGGTTTCGGTTAAAACTAGAAATGATAACGCGTATACAGTCACACAAACAAACACTGAAATATGACTCTATATGTTAGTTAACTTTGCGCTTCTCGAAGAATGCATAGTTGTAAATATGTTCACAATAATGTTCTGCTACTAACCCTGTAGTAATGAATCCTGCCAGTATCATTGAGTTCACCTCTGTCAGAAATACCACACTCTGTCACATACACTGGAGGATTGTTGTATTCGTTTCTAATCCAATTGAGTTGCTTTCGGAAGCCCCAGGGAACATCCTGCAATACAAATGTTGTATCGTCAGTGACTATATCATATTAGTATTGGAATAATGTCAATGTAAGACATTGCATCTCTCGCCACAGACTGAGGTCAGCATTTTATAAGTTCCAATATATTTCGACACTAAGTCTATTCCATTACATTTATTCCATTATTATAGGTTCATTGTTATTTGGTACATACGATCAAAGACGTTCCTCTTATCAAGGTATTATTATTTATATCTTATTCCAATCCAGAATACATAAGTAAACTAAAATAAAACATAATTTAATATGAGAATTATACAATAATGTTATTTGCAATGGTATGGACATTATTGGGAAGAACTTAATGATCAAAGCTAGGAAGCGGTGGAGAGTAAACGGATCTATAACACTTCCTCATGTATTTACAAAATATTCAAAATGGTTGTGTTACAAAATTTCAACTATTGTTTGTTGAGTTATAGATGATAGAAACAGAGTTTCATTTCTCACATTAGTTAACAAAAAGGAAAAAGAAAAGAAATATTTACATTAGCGCCTTAAGTATTATATTAGTAGAGTTGTAATCTATTATGGTAAAATCTTGTTTTAGAATTAGTAACATACGAACTCACAATTTCGGTCCGTCGTGTAAGTAGAACTAAATAGGAATATAAACTAGAATTAGATTAATAAATTTTGTTGATTTATTTATAGAAAATACATTGGCAAGTGTAATGGGAAGGAAATCTTTAGTTGTTATGCGTGCCCTATAACATCCAATAGAAGAAGAAAGAAAGAATATCTGTATATTATGTGTATGTGGTACTTAAGTATGTTTCTGATGTCCCTAATCTGTTGGATTTGTTGGAAGATGGCGGATGTCAATTACCATCGAAGAAATTATCAGTGACGGTTTCAAATACTCCTCCGTTATTTGAACTTTATTTCAAAATTTAATATTCAATAGTGTCTCGAAATAACATTTTAAATAATTTAGAATAAAATTCATATTTATTGTGAAATCCAGAGTGATGTTTTCATAAGTTGAGGAGTGTTGTGATAGTGGTTGACGGTGGAATGAATGGTAACCATGACCACTGTTTGACTGTTGTATATATCAAACTCTACTATTATTATTAATCAAGTACTATATAATACCAAGCACACTAATAACAGTATATCGCTTTGCTTCGATTAAATGTAGTTAACCGCGATTAATTAAAACAAACAAACAATCGTTTATATGTTACTGAAAACGTTTTATATTGTATTTACGTCGAGATTAATACATATATAGAGTTAGCATTGATTATTTGCACGATAGTACATCGTTCCATGGCAAAAGATAATAGCTTTTAAGATAATGTTTTTTTACGGCTATAGTTTAAATACCTTGGATATGAATACATGTTTGTAATTAAGATACTACCCCGATATGAGTATGTGTTGATTCAGATGAGATTCAGATTTGGTTTAAAGTTATGAATACCGTAAATTGCGATAAAGGTTTTCGCACTGCACTCAGGATAGAATAATATGTCGTAGGTTTGTTTCCGCGGCGATGAACTTGCGAGTTCCGTAATCCAGAGAGTTAGTTAGTTATAGAAAATAGTGAAGAAGGGTAAATACTGAATTAGAACACAAATTAGGTTTATTATGAAAATATTAGGCTATTATAACCGATACAGAAACTAAACTACCATAACACCAACAGTTAGGAGAAAAGAAATATTAGTAATTAAACGATCCTGGACAGAAGTAACCCACATTTATGAAGAAAGATGCTGATGGTATATCCTGAAGTTATCATCAAGAGTAACGGAAAGAAGTTGGAATTTGGGAACGGTCGCTTTCTTCTACCGACACGACTAATAACACCTTACTACAATTTTGTATGTGCTGATCTACATATGGTGAAATATGTTATAAGAATGTTACTACATTGTTTTATTTTCTTTGACCGCCACTAATAAAAATTAAAGAAAACCTGCCGCATTGTGTGTTCATTTTTACGCTTTAGTTGCTTAGAGCAACAACGGTCCGATGAGAATCGAAATAAGTTTGGACCTCCGCCTAAGAACACTATGGCAACGTATATACCCAGAAATATACCCATTCAAGCAATCAAATTCAAACTTACGTTCTATTTTATAGACGCTATGAACTTTCAAGGAGCTGTCACTGGAATGTCACAAACCCTGCAGGATTGCCAAATCAACATATTTTTTCTTCTCACTGTGAAGGTTTGCATATTTAGAAATAATAAATGGTAACAGTGACACAAACTATATTCCTAACATCCAGTGGTAATACCAAGTCTATTTAATATTGTATTTCTGATAACACCAAAGTAAAATATTACTGTTAATGTGTTAAACTCCATTTTGTTTAGTATAAAAGGGGCTTAGCTCCGGAGTAGTAAAATACATGTTATCCCCTAATAAACGTCTATCTGGCAAATCATTATCAATTCTTATTTCAGTAAAATTGCATCGGTACGTTTAGCGACGGCCTGTAACCCAATTATCTTGAAGCTAACCGGAAAGTGTGACAGAGAGAGATTATTCGTATTAAGTGCATTCACATGTTGATCTCTGGCCCCGCACTACCTGTACCTGTACTTACAAGACATATATGTTAAACAAAATTGCAAATCACAACTAGATGAGTGAATTTGTTTTTTTAAACGTATACATACATAAAGCCAAAACGACGCTGAAGGTATCCATGACTCGTCATAACTCTGGATATTACTTTGATCTCTATCCCATGAGGGATTGGGTCCTTCTTGTCCAGCTTCGGAGTAGTGTGTAGTGTAGGGATTTAAACCAAGGAAATCAGAGGTTCCTGAAACGAATGAAACAATTTATCATATAAATAAATGCGTCTTCCAAACACTTATATACCAAATACAGTGTTCTACCTCAACTGTTTCTTTACAAAATAATAAATTATTTTTTAGTAACAGTTATACTGCAACAGTCCTTTCGATTTGACATTAAAAATTAATTTTGTTACGTGGCTACAATAACTTGCTTCGTTTTCCTTTCACAAAATCGTATTTCCTATCTAGGATTTAACAGAAATTTAGAATCCGTAAACGATAGAGGAAAAATATTTTAAATATAAGTGTATAAAGTTTATTCGCTTCACAATTTAAAAAACAAATGTCCATTACCTCTGATGTCATCAATTTCCTCTTGGGTGAAAACTGGTAGCCTGGATCTGTTTCTACCTTCTTCTGCGCTGTATTGGTCAACCAATTGGCGCATGATCGCAGGATAATCACCGTCTTCAGAAAAGATTGGATGAGCGTACCAACCAAGCTGTCATAGATAGCTTATTGTTATTATTATTATCAAATAAAAGCAGAACAGATACAATATTCAAAATAACAGTCAATATAGCGTCAATAAAACTTTGCAATTACTTGATTCACAAGGTTCTATTTTAGCTTTCCAGTTGTAGTAGCTTCATAAACAATGCTTCTAGTTTATAAAATATTGTGTTGTCCTTTGAATATGTTTATGTTTGACATAAAATTGCAAAAGTTGTTTGAAATATTGGAAGACAAAAATGTTTACAATGAACAGTTCAAACATTTATTCTCCTAAATTTATACCAGTTTGAAATTGAAAAATGTAGGAATTCTCATAGTTTCCATAGTTTCCATTAAAGCAAGAGGCAAATCGGGATGGTACATTGAGTCATGCTCAGACCGGTAGTTCCCTCTCCTACTCTATCCCGGCATAAGCCAAGGATATATAACAATCAATTCAAAGAAGTTTCCATAAAAATTGCTTCTGAATGAAGAAGGTAAGAAATAACATACAAGACACGGTATACAGAGATGTAGCCTGAATTTTTAAATGTGTACATATTTTCTCGTGACTTTGAGAAACTCTTACCTCATCGGTAGATGTCTCTGAACTCAATAGTTTAGTTCCTTAAAGCTGCTGGTAAAGAAATTTTGTGATTGGTTCACATTTCCCTATTAGTTAAAATATGGCAGATCGGACCAATTGGAAGCTTCTATTTATAAGGATGTTTACAAAAATAATCTATATATCTTAGAGATATCTAGCGGTGAATCCAAAAACTTCCTCGAAATCATAAAGAAATGCGCAGATATTTTTACGAATACAGACTACATATCTATGTACTTCACTATTATGTTATTGTTTGTGAGGCTGTACGGCTAACTTTGAACGCCTCTATATTTTTCTCCTGTTAAGTTTGCAGATAAATTAGTGCAAGGCTAAAATTGTTTGCTAGTGTGGATTCACTTGTATAGTTTCGAAATGTAAGAACAGAATCTTGTCTCTTCGTTCATGGGTCTGATAGGAGAACCATGTTTCGCAACAACCCTGAGCTCAATAAAATTTAACCTTGTTCTAAAGTTTGGTGCCAAACGTGAATAATGTTTATCTCTGGAACTATTCATCTTTTGATTTTTAATGAACTTTT
>JAGDQP010061151.1:439-12089 GCA_022664845.1 Lepisma saccharinum
AATATTGTTGGATAAAGAATGTTAAAAATAATGTCTGCTTATTTCATTTATGACAGGATTGTTTTTTTTTTTTGTTGTTGTTGTTTTTTACAGATAAAAGTATCTCATAACTTGCTTGTGATAAGCGTTCTGTAATTCTCAAATAATTTAATATACAGTTTTACCGAATTTTCCTCAAATACATTAATAGTTTGTATTTATCTGTACTACTTAACACATTATATATATACTATCTTCTAAACGATACATATAGATTAAAGATATATATTCTTTGTAAAAAATGCTACAACTTTGTTATAAATTTCGTGAATAATAAATAAATATATTTGTGTTGCTCCTTGACGTCCTCACCGTCATTGCCCCCTCTGTACTCATCATTGCCCCCCTAAATAACCGGGCTGGCCACGGGCCTGCTTCATATCAATCTTTTTATTAAATTATGTAGATCTTTCATCAGGTTCAAATATTTCTATCACCCGAATCTTATTTCGCCATCCACAAAGTTTTGAGAGCTATGGTTTATTTGGTGTAAAGGATATTTGAAAATTACTTGAAATTGTAATACTGTTTTCCTAAATGGTTCAGATGTAAAAATATAGAGGGTCGAGAGTTTCGCTGTCGAGGAAATGGATATCAAAGTGTAATCTAAAGGTTCCAAATACTGTGAAATGGCCATTAATGTTCCTCTAGTTAACAAATCTCGTGGATTGAATGCAAGTGATGGACAATGCTTCTCTTTACTGTTTAATTTCAGCATGTAACTATATATAATAATAAGTAAATAAATAGAATTATGATTAACTAATACAAGCATAACTTCTATTTTAGATGGAATCCAATCAGGAACTGAAAGTAGCTGCTAGCTGTATGGTTTGACATAATTTGAGACCGTTCGTTGCAGTTGTCTATGGTGTCTGAGTTATTCTATGTTCCCTGTTGCTCGGTACTTTCGAAATAGTTCTCTGGAACGTTTGATCATTGACAGATACTGTGGCGATAGTTTAGGTTTGAATGGGTTAACTGTTGATGTTGGTATGTACTTTTTGGATGCGGCGTTTATAGTATGTGTAAGGTGGTCAATTGTGGCTTGTAGTGTTTCCTCAGTGGTTATTGTCTCAACATCTGCTAGTCCGGTTGTTAGGTGGTCTCTATATTTATCCCAATTGGCTTTTCCCCAGTGAGTTACTTTGCGTACGGGTGGATTTGTGGTTGGCTGTTGAGCATGAGCAGAGTCACCTTTATCGGCACATGATCGCTTCCGAGCGGATCGAGGACATCTATTTTGCAGCGTCTTGATAGGTTATGTGAAATTATTATAATCTCCGGGCTTGAATTAGATTCGGGTCTTGTAGGCTTTGGCGGCGGATTGAACACTCCGGATGTTTGGTTGTTTATGGAATCTAAGAATTGATTTTTCTGGCTGTTGCTTCTACTGTGAAAGTTTATGTCGGCCAGGATGATGTAGCTACGAAAGTTGTCTGAGATATATTGGAAGAATTCTGTTGGTATTGTATGTCGTGGACGGACATAGATGGTGGCCAGTGTGACATAATTTGCTTTGTAGTAGAGCGTAGTAATTAAGTATTCCGGTAGATTGTTATTTGCTATCTGGTACTGTCGGTATGGTATTTTTGAGGAGAACCCAATGGCTACTCCTCCGTTGGCTCTAAGTAAGAGTTGTGTGCTGTCATTTCGTATTATTGAATACCCTGGTATGTTACTTTTGGATTTTTTAGAGAGGTGGGTTTCATTCAGTAGGAAAGCATTTACCTTTTCTTCTAGCAGTAGTTGTTGGAATAGAGTTCTGTGTTCTAGAAATGAGCGGATATTCAAGAATAAAAAAATCAAACCCATGATCAGGATGTTCATGGCGAGTTTGGACTTCTGTACAGATGGGATTTAAATGGAAATGTACATAAGGGCCATTATATGTTGCATAGAAGCTGATCTAGAATGTTGTTCGTGCTGCTAATTGTATTTGGTGTAGTATGTGCGGACGAATAAATGGGTGTATATTTTGCAGTGCCAGTGTTATGAAGTTTAATAACTGTTCTACTGTCACATGTTAAGCACAACATCTCTGGTGTTGTTTGGATGTTACTGTCATGCGTTCTTATCGGTACAACTAGGTCTGGTTTGTTTTCTTCTGGTGCAGGCTTTTGTTTACACTTATAACTGTACGTGGGGTGAGGTTCTTCGCAGGTTGAGCACTTTGGCTGTTGTTGCATGTTAGTGCAAGGTTTGGTTGCATGAGCGCCAGTACAGTATCCGCATTTCGGCCGGTTCCTACATTGTTCGGTAGCATGCATGTTGTATTCTTGGCATTTTTCGCAGCGGATTGGTATTGGTGGTTGCGTTCTCGACGGTTCCACGCGATATCGACGTCTGTAAATATATGCTCCTTTTTCTAACAGTGTATCTATTGTTTCTTGAGAAGATGTGAGTATCCGTACGAGATATGTTGGCCCTGTTGCATTATAGATTCTAATGGTTTTAGTGATTTCGTAACCTTCCTGTTCTAATTCTGGTTTTTACTAAACGTACAACATTTCTTTGATTTTTTTTCAATTATTAACCTTTATCGGCCTGTGATGTTTTGCTGCTTGCGTTGTACCATATTCCTTGCCAATGCATTTTTCTCATAGCTCGTACATCTCGCTGCAATATTTTGTAATTGTTTTTTTTACAAAAATACTTTAAAAATTTTAGAATAATTTGGTAGCGAAGATCAACTTCCGGCGGGTGAAAACCAACATCCTCTGTTGAACATCGGACAAACTATAGTTGCTTAAACAGTTTTTGTTCCATAAAATGTGATTATTTGCAAATATTTGAACAGTGCTATGGCTTGTTGATGCGTGTAACAATATCAATATATTTTAAGTGCTAAAGTAACATTTAAACTTATTCCATCTGTCATAAAATGTATTTATATGTGATTAATATAAGAAATGTATTAAGGATTTTTTTCTCAGCGGTACACGCTATGTATGGCGCAGCGAATAAGGATCGTGCGAACCCTTGACCACCATTATCTTAAGAGAAATGAGGTATTTTTTGAAAAAACATGGGACTAATATATTTTTTAGCTAAAGCCATCCACGTTGAACGTGTAGTTGTGGATGGTCTCCATAATTTACACTTTTGTGTTGATTGTTGATTTACAATCTTCCTTTTATTGGGTAAATTAGAGTTACTACTTTTTAATAGGCCAGTTTGTGCACAAGTACGGTCCTACATATAAATTAAATAACTTTTTAATGTGTTCCATTCTTGCTTTGCTAATTGCATGGTTCTTGAGAAATACTAAATTTCCTGGTTTGATTTCCTGTCGAAAATCTTGATTTTGATTAAGTTTTTTTATTACGTCTTTGGATGTTTTTTTAGCATTTATCATAATGAGATTTTCTTTCCAAGTAAATGGAAGTTTATTTTTTGTGGCTTTAAATTTTAATGAAGTCCACATTGGTGAAAAATTTTTTATTGAGGTGACCCTGAATAGGAGCTAAGGCTAATGAATTAGATATTATATAATTTAACATAATAGTTATATTAGCTAAGTGTTTGCGCCAATTTTTGTGGTTTATGTCACAACATACCTGCCACATCCGGTTCAACTCTTTATGCGTTTTTTTAACAAGGTTGCTTTGTGGGTGATAGGGTGAAGAGTGATAGAGCTTTACACCTTTTTTTTTAGAAATGCAACAAATTTATTCGCCACAAAAGATGGACCGTTATCAGCCATAATAGCTTGAGGAATACCGAGATGTACGAAGTATGATTTTAAACACTTAATGACTGCCGAAGCAGTAGCGTTCCTTAAAGGGTAGGTTACCACGTACCGTGTAAATGTATCCAATCAAGTAAGGACATAAGCCGATTGGTCCTTAGCTAAAGGTAACTTTTCAACGATATTTATACTTACTATTTTTCTTGCTTTGTTTGTTGGTACTGTCAGCATTCTTTAGCGAACAGGGTAGCAGTCTGGTTTTATTTTCATGCAAACTAAACAAACCTTGATGTGTTTCCGAACATCGTTTAGGTGATTGTTTCAATATAAATATTTGGTCATGATGTTATAAGTTTTTCGGAAACCAAAATGGCCTCTTAGATCATGCATGCTGACCAGAACTATTATTCTAGAGAAGAGGGAACTACTAACCTTAATTTTTGTTCGTTATGAAATCCTTTCTTCATGAGGAGATTATCATGAACTGTGTAATATCTCCGAATACTTTTCATACCTTTAATTTCACCTAAATTATTTTCTTTATTTTTTAGGATATGAAATATAGAATCAATCCTTGGTCTTGTCTTTGAACTTTTTGCCACTTATTAGCAGTAATGTTGGACAAACTACTGGGTAGGTTACTGAGATGGTTAACCTGTAATGTCCTGGGATTACTCATTTGTATACGCGAAAATGCATCACCCAATGTATTATTTTTTCTGGGATATGCTGTACCTGAATTTCTAAATCTTGCAATTCGATGTTTCATCTATAAAGTCGATTGTTTCAATATTTGACATTACGGAAATGGACAAGGGCTTGATGGATTCAGTAAACTACCACTTTATGTCCTGTCAACATTTTTTTTCATTTACGAACTGCATTACAAGGGCTAAAATTTTTAGTTTGGTTATAGTATATTTAGCTTCACAAGGCTTTAACGTTTTACTTGCAAATTCTAAAATCTTCTTCCTTTTTCCATCTACTTGTAGAAACACTGCTGCCGTCCCGACAGTACTAGCATCGACTAGTATATAGAAATCCAAATCCAAGTCAGTATAACTTAAGGTAACGGTTTGGACGAGATCCTTTTTCATAGTTATTCAACTTTTTTCGGCCTCTTCATTCCATTCCCATTTTGTTCATTTATTTAACAAATTATTGAATGGTGCAACCTTAACCGAATAGTTCGGTACGAAATCTCTACACCAACCCATTATTCTAAGTAGGCGCTGAAGGTCTATAACGTTAACTGGTCTTTTTAGGGTTTTGATAGTTTGAACATATTTTGGGTTCTTAGTGATCCTTAAAGGATCCCTCCAAGGAACAAAACTGAAGTCGTAAAAAATTTGCACCTGTGTAGGTTTAGTGTCATGTTCGCTTCTTCCAACTTTGTGAATATTTGATCCAAATATAACATGTGTTCGTGAAAATTTCTACCAGGTACCAGCAAATCATCTACATATATGAGGAGCTTATTATATAACTTTGCCCCTAATGTTTACTGAAGAGCAGACATTAGCACACTTTTTTCTATTTTTGTACCCAAAAGGGAGTCTGAAAAATCTGTAGATTTGTTCTTCAAATGAGAAACTCACATAATTTTTACACGCTTTATCTAGTTCAATTTGGAGATACGAGTTAGAGAGATTCAGACCCGAGAAAAACTGTGTACCACCCAATCTGGTAAACAGATCACTTATCTTCTCAACCTTCAGAGGAAAGCCGTTAAATCAGCACATACTCTCACGTTGTTAGTGTTCTTCTTTTTCACCACCACTATTGGATGAAGATGAAGTGAAATAGTAGTTTCAATTATGCCCATCCGGAGCCAATCCTTAATTTGCATTTTTACTTGTTGCAAATGAGAAAAGGGTATAGGATATGATTTTTTTGTGACAGGTTGGTCCGTTTGAACCAAAATGCGATAAATAAAACCTTTAGATTTCCCTGGATGCTTATTAAAAACTTTTCTATGTTTTCTTAACAATTGGCGAAATTTTTCCTGCTTACCAAGGTCTATACAAGTATTTATCAAAACTTGATCAATGTCTTCGTCTGAGGTATATTCCACATGAGTGTTATCACGGTAGTCCCTGAAGCTAGGTGCTACTTCATTACATGATGTACATATTTCCTTAATCAGATCACTGTTATATACATCGTTCATTATTTTATCTTCTTGACTTCTGGCTTTGGAGGCTCTCGTCATTAAAGTTTCATTTAAAGTATTCGTAAATCTTGACTGAAATTCTTTCTCAATTCCTTCTAATGATTTTTGCCATTCGTGGAAAATTTTTCTAACGGTATTAACATTACAAGTGCAACCTTTTCCTAAAACTTTAGTAACACAGTTTGTAACAAACGAAAAATCTCTATCACATTCACAAGCGTCTTCTTCGGTTGAATGAAAATTAGTTTTCACACAATCTACGATGTTGTCCACATGATCGGTAATTGCAATCATAGGAACTGTAATTCTGTCAGTGTCAGTTTTGAACATGACTCTTCCTTCTTTAAAATTCAAAGTTACTTCATGCGAAGAGAGAAAATTTTTCCCCAATAGAATCGGATAATTTAATTTTTTTACTACGTACATAGGTTGTAATATTGTAACACTCTGTATAGTCAAGGGCATAATACAATGTTTTATAACATTTTTTTTTGGGGGGGGGGTTGTAAAATTGATCAATATAACATAATTTGCTGCTGTCAATTTGGGGTGAGATATAATGGAGTTAACCTTATTTTAAGTATTTAGAGAACACAAAGAAGTTTCTGCCCCACTATTTAACATTGAGTTCACACAAAAATCCAAAATGTTTAATCTTATAGCACTCGTCTTCTGTTTTTGCCCAATCATTAAACAACTCACATCTTCGCATTCATGTTTATTATTACTATCCCATTAGCCCTCCTCCTCATATTTGATGTGAAAATATAATGACATGGCATCCCTAGACATACTTCTTTTGATTACACAAATTGTTGGTCAGGTTATCCTTAAATCCGACGTCTAACTTCCGGACCTTCAAGTTAGTGGGATTTATGAGTTTTTGAATCATTCACAGGATTAGCTTGGTTTAATGGTGTTCCTTCTTGTGAATCTTTTTTTTTTCATTTGACTCGCTTTGTGTATTTCGTGGTTGACTGTAATTGTCTTTCTTTTTTTATTTTCACTTACGTTGTCCATTATTTTCATATGAACGCCGTCCATACTTATAAGATTGGTCTAGTTCTTTTCCTTCTTGTGATGAGGCGTTTCCTGAATCGCGATACTTGTTTTTATTTATTGATTTTTCTGCATTAGGTTGTTTCTTCACGTTTACTTGTTGTATTTTATTGGTTTGATAGCGGGTATTATCATAACGTCTGTTATTTGAAGAATGGGTGTTGCCATAATTATTCTTGCGTGATTCCGTTATGTCGTTTACAAATTTCAACTTTCGAACCGCTTTCAACAGATTTGTCAATCCATTAATTTTTGCAGTGGCTAAGTGTCTTTGATATGTTAAGGGTAAGAGTGGTTTTAAACAATTACATAATTGAGCTTCAGTTACATTTGTATTTAGGTTTTTAATTTGTACGTATCTTTTCGTAATAAAACTCTCCACGCTAGAACTCGTTTGAGGACTATAAGGCAAAGTTCTTAATCTTGTGAGCCGAGCATACGTTAACCCTTTTGATTGATAATATTTAAGAAACAATCTTTTGAAATCATTATAATTTTTAAACTTCTCTTTATTGGATTGATACCAATGCTGAGATGATCCTTTAAGTACGAAAGGTATCACTCTCAAGTACTTTGAATAAGGGATTCCTACCAACTCTGCCTCTCGTTCAAATTGTTCGATGTATGACCTGGCAGAGATTTCTGCTTTTTCTGATGGAAACACTGAAAAAGCTTTAATGTCTGTTAACTTCAGTGTCCACTTGTGGGAATATCCATGTTGATCCCTTCTCCTGAGTTTACGTTTGCGATTATTGCGATATGTCGAAATATTCCCATTAGCCTCTGTTTGCTTTGTAATATTACTTCGATCAGATTCCGTACTACTGGATAAGACATAAATATTACCTCGCCTCCGCTGATTGTCGGATCCGCCGTCTATTGAAGAACTTGAATCTCGGGGAGACGAATTTCGTTTGGGACTATTCATAAATGCTGTTGTAACCTCCCTTTTTGTGCAGTTATAACGAGGCTTTTTCCCAAAATCCGGATTATTAGAAAATTCCTCAACTATTGATCTTGTTGTACTCTCTAAAGCTCGTAATTTATCCTTTAATGATATTAAGTTTTCTTCTATTTTGTGGAAGCGAGCATCGTTTTCATTATTTGCGTAGTCAGAGTCTTAATTATGTCATCCTGGTTTATTATTTGGTTCTCCACTTCTTTATTTCCTTTCTTTATTATTTTTAGATTATCTTCACATTGCGTATTCAAGTTTTCAACTACCTTATCAATAGCTGTCTATAACTTCACTGTAGTTGTTGCTAGAACATCCTTCTCTATTTTAGTTAACCCGTTAACAATTTTTGATTCTAACGTGGTATGGTTATTTTGACATACCCGTTCTATGTCCTTCATTTGTTCATTAGTCTGTTCAATTAGTATTGAAGTTTTTTGTCTAACTTCATCGCTCTATGCTTAGTTATGTTCTATTTGGGTTTTTATATCCTTTTCTAATTTTAACACACATGCATTTATTTTCTCTTCTAAATTTGACATTCGTTTAGACAAATTTTTCTCAAAACTCTTTAAAATAATTCGATTTTCTTCTTGATGTTTTCGATTTTCTTCTTTGAGTTCTGCCAACATTTTTTCTCGTTGTTTTGCCAACCTTTTTTCTTGATGTTTTTGATTTACTTCTTGATAATTTCTATTTTATTCTTGATTTTTGCCAAAAAAGTTTCTTGTTCTTCTGCCAACCTTTAGAATAATTTGGAGATCATGTCTTCATTCTCTTGTGATTCAGTAGGTGTCCATAGTTTACACTTCCATTGTCTTGATGGGATTTTGTGATTTGCAACGTCTTCTTCTTTTTTCGTATCTGGATCGTTTAATTTCACATGATCTCTTGGATAACTTTTATGACATCCTGTACATTCAATTGAATCATTGTCTACCAACCCATTCGTAGAGTTTGGTTTGTCTTGTTTAATTTTGAGCTCTTCATCGCATTTTTTTTATATTGCAAGAGTTTTTAAGGTTATGAATACAAATGTTCTTTTCATCCATGATGTACAATTAACTTACTGACTTACTCCTTTTCTGTTTCTTTCTTATATTTGTTTCTCTATGTTTTCCTTCGAACAGTGAGTTGCGAGTTCTTTGGCTTTTTGGCCCCACGCTGGGCGCCAAATATGACGTGTGTTCGGGGTCGAGAAGGTATTTACAAAGTAATATTGAGGATTAAGCAAATTTGGTGAAATACCTTGCAACAGAGAAACTAACAAAGGATGTATTAATCATGAATAAAACACTATTTTTAATGTATTTGTTGGCAACATTTTTACACTTTACAAATGTTTTATTGTTTTTTTGGTACATTCATAATTTTCTTACAGCAAACTAATAATTTATTTATTTAAAAAATCATCCTTTCTTGGTTGATAGTCCTTTTGGCAATATTTATTAATATTTTACCGTCCTTCTTACAACAACATATCACTATACAGCTTCCTGTATGAATTTTCATGTGATAACTATCACTTGCAAAAATGAATATAAAAGTTTCGATCCTTTTTTTATAATTAGTGAAGATTATTATTTGAAAATGTCCACGTAATCAAACTATAAAAATATATGATAAGAATCCACCTGCGATCGTATATTTACTTCTTGAATTACTTTTCTGTTTGATATTCATGAAATAAATATAATACGAAACTTGAAATAAGAAAGTGCTGAATGAAGATATATAAATCAATCTGTTAAGAACATTTTCTAATAAAGATTGTTTTAACATACTGAGACTAAACGGAAATTTGTTAGAAGATCATTAACTAATTTCAACCTATACATTTATTTATTAGCATTAACGCATTCCTATTTATTTGGCTTTTTTTCTGTTTCGATAACACAACAAAGTTTTTTGGCTTTTTCCCCACTACCTTACACAAATTTTGGTGCTGAAAGACTACTTGAATATTGTTTATTTAAACTATTACTTTTTGATACAACGAAATATTCTGCTTTAATTTCGCAACGACACTAGAAATCATGCAATTTACGATTCTTCGTTACAACAAACGTTTCACAGCATATTAAGCCATTTGTTTATAGACATTAGTTCGTACCCTATTTTCGGACGCACAACATTCAGAACAATATAAAATATTATTTTGAATGACTACAGCGGCACTTATCGAAATTTTAATTATGCTACAAAAGTTCATCTCATCCACACTCCTTGTGCTGACGTGAAACAGACTATCTTCATTGAGGTCCACGGGTTCGGTGTCCGGAAACAACGTTTACGCAATTTTTCCTGTGCTAACGTCAAAGATATACTCATCACTCGCAACGCTGACGTGAGCATTTTTCATAAACTAGACGAACCCCTGTTAACATGCCGGCCCACCAACGACTTGGCTTGCGCTGTGGGGGCTACAGCCAAAAAAAGTAGCAAACTTTGGGTTTACTATTGCTAACTACGGAGCTTGTTAGCAGTTCGGTGGAATTACAGCGAACTAAACCAGCTGTGTTCAAATACGAGTAATGACCCAACAGTTTTGGGTCTTGGACTAATTTTAAATTCAGTGTTGGTCTAGGGTCTAGGATCTAGGATCTGGGATCTGGGTTTGACTAAACGTACATTTCTTTGATGCTTTAAAAAAAAATATTGACGTTTATCGGCTTGTAATGTTTTGCTGCTTGCGTTGTACCATATTCCTTGCCAATGCATTTCTCTCATAGCTCGTACATCTCGCTGCAATGTTTTGTAATTGTTTTTTTACAAAAATACTTTAAAAATTTTAGAATAATTTGGTAGCGAAGATCAACTTCCGGCGGGTGAAAACCAACATTCTCTGTTGAACATCGGACAAACTATAGTTGCTTAAACAGTTTTTGTTCCATAAAATGTGATTATTTGCAAATATTTGAATAGTATTATGGCTTGTTGATGCGTGTAACAATATCAATATATTTTAAGTGCTAAAGTAATATTTAAACTTATTCAATCTATCATAAAATGTATTTATATGTGATTAATATAACACATGTATTAAGGATTTTTTTTTCTCAGCGGTACACGCTATTAGTGGATCTCTTTTTAGTTTCGAAGAAAAAAATAAAAACAACATACTGTACTTCACTACATTAGGGACAGCCCATCTGAAATCGTCCAGCTTGGATGCGCGACCCCATTTAAATAAATTTTTTTTTTAACATTTTTATATACTATATAAGAATAGTTCAAAACGAGTAACCTTTTATTTTTACTCAAACCGATTAATTCATAGCGGCCATCTTTGTGAATATTGAATTACTTTTTATTTATGACCAGTAGGCATCTAGGGCTCAGGTCGGGATAGGGGAGGAAAACTTACGCTGCATTGTGTCGGCCAGGGCCTATGTTGAAGGTACAATCTTACCTGATGTGACAGGAAAAGCCCTAGGAAAACCTCGATCAGGATGGTCAGCCGCTGGGATTGAACCCACATACTTATAAAATAAGCCCTGTTGTAAGGGTTTCCAACGCCCCTACGCGAGGTTTAGGTTTTGGACACTGAGGTCGGGTGACTGCTCTCCGGGTCAGGATGTTGGACCTTAAGGAAATGGGTTATTGGTTCCCGAAAGAGTCAATAACTCATTACCCGAAATATGTTGCTTTTGCTTTGGCAAACCTGAAAGGTGGCCTCCACAATCACAACACTTGAAGAAGGATAGCTCGTAATTTGGATAAGGAAAGGTGA
>JAGDQP010061152.1:0-12089 GCA_022664845.1 Lepisma saccharinum
AAATGAAATTAGATATTATCAATGCCCCATCTCTTTATCATTTTAATTACAAGCTTGGTCATTGGACCTTCGAGATTTTTTATTTTTCTTGCAATTTTAGGTGATATAGATATGTGAGATCCAGATACCCGAAAACCCAAAATATCTCATTCAGAACACATGAGGTGGTCCTTGCGTGGAGAGGTCCTGAAAACTTGCTTTCTCAATCTCTTGAGATGTAATTTCAAGTGTTCTAAATGCTGCTTACGTGTAAAATTCCTCAAAACGATGTCGTCAGCAAATGAAGTGATAGTATTCGGTAGTCCTTGTAACAATTTTCTGGTAAGAATCGAAAGACTTTGGGCACTGGTGGCATGACCCATTACGCATCTTTTGAATTAATATGTTTTTCTGGTATGAAGTACCTCAAAAAACATATTTCCAGGAATTTGGTTGGAATTTTATTTTGTGGTAAGATGAAATGAATCGTACTGATCACAGACTTATTTCTAATACTAGATAGAACGTCTTCTGTTGATTGAAAATATATTGATAAATATCTAGTAAATTTAGTGCACTGTATTAAATTTAAGACAATTCTACACTCGTTGCTGTGTGGCTTCTTTACAACCACCGTGGGCGATGAATACTCGCTAGTTGAAGTCTCTTTTATTATCTTTGCTTTAAGAAGCTGTTGTATTTGAAAGTCTACCTGATTTCTGGTGCCTGGAGGCACTCGAGGGGATCTCTTGTGAAATGTAGCTGATTTATCGATACGAATCCGATGGACATATCCACGGAAACATCCGATGTCGCTGCCGTCATATCCAAACGTATCCGTATAGAGGTACAATAATTTTGAAACATTTTGTTTTAAATCTTCAGACAGATTTGGATTAATATCGAAAAGCGAAATGTCTAAACGTTTTTGGCTGTATCTTAACATTGGTTTTATCTCCTTTTTTAGAACGATAATGATAAATGTTGTCAGTTTCATTTTCGTTTCAATCATTAATTTTGAGATAAATTTCTTCCATCAGTGTGTGCTTTTGGTGTATTTTTACATAAATGTACCTTTTTCAATTTGGATTATTCATCAAAATTGTATCACCGTTATGGGACATTTTAACGATAAATCAACAAATCCATGCCTATCCCGTAATGTCTGTAGTATTCTTACATAAAAGAATGCTGACGGCTGTTTTCTTTCTAGTTTGAACTTTATAGGAAGAAAAAAATACGATTTAGCAAGGATCGTTATGTCCTTAGTAATGTACATATCCGCTGACGTTTGCTGTTTTACTAAGGTAATGACCGTCTGAGAAGTGTAATTTTTCTGGCAAAGGAATTTTTGGTCTTGTTGCCTTTTTGTAAAAGGAAATAACGTTTCCCGAATTCTGATTCTTTTTGTCTTTGTGCCAGCAATCCTGAGCAGAATAGACTGTACCATTATTGTTTTCTAGCTTATTTCTATTGTTATTGTTGTTTGCCTTTTTGTAATTGCCGTTTTTATTATAGAATATCTTGTTATTTTGCTTTCCATTTTTCTTGTAATATGGCCTCTGGTTTGTACTATCTTTTCACAACATTGAAGATAATTCACCCAAATTTTGGGTGATGTCCATGGAATTTTGAGTATATTGTGCATTTTGGGGAGGTTGTGGGGAATAATTTTCATAGTTGAATAGCTTGTTTGGGTCCATTAGGTCCTTAGGTGGCATTAGATCATAAAATATTCTTCCGATAGATTTACTATGGGGAACGGTATCAATGATAGCAATAGGAGCTTGATTGTGGTCTCTAACTATAGGACAATTCATGGGAAGGAGTTTAAAAACCGAATAGTAAGGAGCTTTGTTATTTTTGGACTCTATCAAAGGATGTTGTTGATCATGGTTTTGACTATTTAAAGGTTGCTGGATTTGTTGCAAATGACTAGGATTTTTACTAAATATATGTTGATTACTTTTTGGTTGGTAGCCAAAGTTTTGATTAGTTCGATGTTGAAAATTTGGTGTTTGTTGATTCAGATTTGGATAATTTGGTATAGGTTGTTGCAAATTTTGGTTACTGGAATTCCGCAAGAAAGTATTTGTGTTGCTTTGGGTTTGTTGGCTATGGTCGGCCATCGACAGGAGTGCTTGTGACCGTTCTACAAATTCTCTCTTTTTTAATAAGTCGGTCGATTTTTTCAGAGCGTGAAGTCAATTATGCAGATCCCTCACCGATCTATATATTTCCAGAGCGATGTTTTTGAAATAATTTGTTTGCAAACCCAGTGAAAAATGTACCTTTTCTTCCTCACTTGCTTCAGGGAGATTATGACGAATAGCCCATAGTTTACGAATGAAATAAGCGTCTATCGGGTCGTCTGGCTGCTGCTGGACTAGATTGATCTCTATCTCAGCCTTATAATGATGTATTTTTGGTCTGCTAAAGCTTATTAATTTATCCTTTAGTTGTTTATAAGTGGTTTCTGTTATCAAATTTTGGGATTGTAATTGAAAGACAATACCAAGGGCGACATCCTGAAGATACATGGGTATTATCTCTTTCTTGTTGTCATCGTCCTACTATTGCAGTGTGGCTATATGTTCCAATAACATAAAAATATATCTGGATCCTCATTAATCCGTCCTGAGAATTTCGTTAAATGTGGTAAGTTAAACGATGAATTTTATCCCATAATGTTGCCTTCGTTAGAATTATTTTCTGTTTCTGAGTGTTGGTTTTCTGACCTACTTCCTGCGTAGTATTTACTGGCATTAATTGGTAAAAATTTGTTAACTGTATGATACTTAATTTCCGAGCATGACTCTAAATAGTTCCTGGGTCATACCTGTTAGAAATAATGTCCTGCTTTTTTTGAAGCCAGTCTGCGATTATTAATCGTGAAATATTGTCCACTAAAATCACTTGACACTTCACTAGAACCGGTAATGATGATTGTACACTATACTGGCCCTTTGCTTCTGGGCCTTGGCTCACTTTTGCACTGTCTCAATATAGTTTCAAAAAGTAATGGACACGACGTTTCTGCCACGTAATTCTAGGGTAGCCTAGGCGCCGAAGAAAACTATCGATGTTCGGGAAAAAAATCCAAACCCTGGTCGCATCCACCACCTAATATTCCTTATGTATGTGGTCAATTATGTATTTAGGTAGAGATACACGGGAATTGCCTTTAGCCCATCACCAGTTTTATTACAAAGTGTATAAATTGATTGATAAGAGAATTATCCTTTACAAGTATTGGTCAGTTAATAAAAAGACTGTTCCTTACGAGAGTGTTTACAGAGTAGTTTATAGCGTTAACTACGTGTTCCTCTTCTTCTTTGGATGATAGCCTCAGAGAAGTGAATTATGATGAGGTTTGCACCAGTCCGTAGCCTACTGTGAGCGGAAGGATGTCACCAGCCGGTAGCTGACTGTGTGCCAAGGTAGTACTAGTCCGTCGCTGACTGTGTACGGGTTTGAGTTTAGGTAGTACACCAGTCCGTAGTCAACTGTGTATGCAGGTTATTAGGATAACACACCAGCCTGATGCCAACTGTATGTGTTAGGTTTCAGAAGGAGACATATCAGCCCTCGCCAACTCTGTATGCAGGATGTTGTTCCGACTCCCTTGCAAATCGTGAACGGCTTAGGGAGAGAGGAGACGACCATACAGGTGAGTGAGTGATACTTAATTAAGGCTACATCGATGTTTTATAGATGTCCTTTTGATGTGTGGTCCTCCAAGCTCCTCCTACTTCGATATCAACCCCATCTTCTGTTACTTGAAGAATTGCCGTCTGCTGGTGCTTATGTAACTCACTATTTATTTACACTGCGTCACATGAATGTTTACTACGTGTAGACGTTACTACAATGTTTCTGTTTTGAAATGTGAATCACGTGTCGGAACACGCAGATAATTGCAATACTCTCTTTCTCTCTTACAAAAACACAGCAAGGAAGTAGAAATAACTTTTATCCCATCTCATCAACTCTCTTATTCCAATAATTTTGTTGAGCAATTAGCTCGTACCTCCTTTCAGGTACCAAATATTATTGATATTAAGATTCACTGGACTGACGTCATACCTAAATTATGAAAACATTATTGGCAAACGTGGATATTAGCATAACAACATAACAACATAATAGACCCTATTAGCATAACAACATAATAGACCATAAACATTTTATCAACACTCATTTACACAAACGTTCGTTCACAGCTTACAAAAGTACAGACAAACCGTCACCTTACTAATTCGGTTAAGATCTCAGCATGTCACGACTAAAGCGCATCTGCACATAATTAAACTCTGATACTCCATTCTGTGAGTGTTCCCTCACGCAAATAAAAGACACTATTATTTGATCTTTCAGTGCACCTTATTCTCTCGAGATCACAAACAATTGTTAACGACGCTATGCAAAATGTATCATACTCTTCCTTTTTCTATTGAATTTGAATCAGTAATCCATCTATCAAAATTGGCTATACTTTATTTCATTTCCCTCGTAATAAAATATTCAACTTTAATTTGACATTATAGATTTATATCGAAGTCTTATCAAGTTTCTCTCACTCAACTTAACTTTAATCTCATCCGAGCCTATGCAATCACGACATAATTGGCTCACGTCTTTATTAATTATTTACCTTACCAACATCAACTGACAGCATTCTAATTATTTTTCCGTCCAGTGGCGGATCTAGAAATTTTCCTATTGGGGAGAAAGTTAAATTTTACCGCCCTTTCCACCGCCAATTTGCCGCCCTTCCCATCGTTTTTTTTAGCGAAACAACACGACCGGCCGAGCGACGTCCACAACATTGTCTCGCATCAGTAGTGTACTTCTGTTTTCATTTGTAGAGCCTGTCGTGGCATGACTATTACTAACTCTAGTAAAGCAGTAGACTTGCATTTATGATTTAAATCGCGGTTTCGAATTTTAAAGATGAAGGTAGATTGTATGGAATAACATTAAAAATGTCTTAGCGCGCCGGAATTGAAATATGATAACGTTTAGGTCAGTTTCAAATTAATACGCAATTTTACTTCCTTTTTTAGGAGGTTTTATTTTTAATTTTAACTGTTTGCCACCCCTAAACGTGCCGCAAGGGTGCTTGCACCCTTTTGCCCCTACCCTTAGATCCGGCGTCTAAGAAATCTTGAACTTTTACAATTTAATCGGCAATTTTTTATTATAAAAGCTTAATATTTTAATATAATTTCCCACTCTCTCTCTTATTAATTTTTATAAAACTTTTATTATTTGCAAAGATTTTCTTCATAAAACATCTTCTGAATGACAATATTTACTTATTTTTTTATAAACATGAAGTTGACCATAGGTATAATTTACATCATCTATGTACTATGAGACTATACAATTCTTTAACTGAATTACAAGGCAAGGTTAATTTATTTGACACTCTAGTACTCAAATAGTTTTCTTTGCAACAAATCTCAATAGAGTTACAAAATAGAGTAACTTCGGTCAAGTTGGGACAAACGTGCAACACGTACAAGGACTCCTACTGAACTCACAGTAAATTTTTAATTTCATGAAGAGATCCAAAAGGAGTTTTATTAGAGATAATGAGATTTCATACAATCTCCAATGACGTTTATAAGAAAAGAAAGAAGGAAAGTACACGAAATTGATTTGTGTAAGTTTGATTTACCAGGTAAAGTCCTTTTCAAGTCAATAACAGTATCTTGAAATAAGGAGAGTGATTTGAAACATAGATGTTTCAATGAAGGAAGTAAAGATGAGTTATATTCAACATTCCCAATTATTTACTTAGAAGTTAAATTTTAATATAAACATTAAGTATTTCTTAAGAATCTCATGCATGTTTGAGAAACAAAGCAAATCTGGAGTATTTAGATTCGAGAATGAATATTCTAATCTACAACACTATAATATGTTACGTAAATGAAATTATTAGTCATATGTGGCTTTCCTAGAAAAGGTATATAACATATAACTGGCGCTATCAACCTTGGGCTTGTACCTATGACGAAAGGTAAATCATTTGCAGTTCACGCAACATTATTAAATATTCCATAATATATAATGGCCACTATAGAGATAGATGGAGATATAATAACTGATGAGAATATATTAGATGCTGTTGGTTCTGATGAAGAACACGTCGTGGTAAAAGATTAGATCATGTAGCGGTATTTAAGGATACTGTTCGTAAACGACAGGTTGACGAGGTGACACACGAAATGACAGATGACGATGAGAAGAAGAATGAAAAGGAAGAAGATTCCATGTTCAGATTAATACAGGGCATAAAAAGGTCTATGGAACGTTTAGATAAGTCTCTGATTCGACAAAAGGAGAAGTTTAACAATCTGATGGAGGTAAATAGAAGATACATTTTGGATGCTCAAAAGGTTATGTTCAAAAAACAAGAGAACACATTTAAACAAAAATTAATATCTATATAACAATATATGAATTCTATCGAGGATAAATGTGAAGCAAATAGCACTCAGATAAATAAACAATCTGAGTCAATATATCATTGTTGTACTAAGGTTGCTACTCTGGAGTAAAGATGTAGAGAGAACAATCTAATCTTTCAAGGAAGAAGTAAAGAAACTGAACCAGGATGTAAATTTGAGGAGAACTAAAATAATAAGTTTAAATCTAGCACAAGATGAACAAGTAAATCATGTTGCGTCAAGGTGATTTATATCAAGCTACTGAAGATGAAGGACATCAAGTTCATAGCTATGTTAGACATAGTGATAATGTGTAAGTACATAGCCCATGCTGATCTGACAGTAATAATGACTCGGGATGATAAACAATGAAGTATGAAAACCTTTGTGAATAAATTGGTTCGACAAGTATCTAGGGAAACAGATCGTTACCCTGCATATAGACTACGATGACAAGCCAAAGTGGAATGGCGATATTAGTGTAGAATGTCTTATCTCGTATCTGAAGCGACTAACTACTCATATTTCGTGTTTAGGATTGAACGCAGAGGGACAAATGTGCACCCGTAAGATGCGAAATTATGCAGATTTCTGTTGTTTTTTAATTTTCACATATCGGTATTTATGATAGTGAAGATTGGATCAAAGAGAGGAAAGAGGAACTAAAATCTCAGAGGGTAGATGGGTAAGCACTCTGAAAAAATCCAGGAATTGGTGACGCAGTTCACTACAATAGATGAGAATATTTCTGGAAAGGAGCTATACAAGATTATTACGATGATGTTACCATTAAAGTTGATGTTTTCACATTGTATTAATTTAATAGGACTCTTACGATATGCTAATAAATTAGATTCCTCTCAAGCAAACAAGGGAAAATATGGTGTTACCAATGTTTCAAATTCTTCAAGTTATAATCAGAATAATAATAATCGCAGATCAAATAGCTATAATAGACCTAATTTGAACAGAACTACTGATAATCGAGTTAATTATGAAACTCGTCAATTCTATGGAAGTAACAATGGTAATTCTCAGAATGAAGTTAATGTGTCAAATTTGAACAAGCATAATGTTTGTTTAGTGAGTGGAGAACATCATCTTGAACAGGATGAGAGATTTTGGAACAAATACATTTGCAGATGTTACGTCATAATAACGTGAATAATGAAATTGAAGATTTGGTAGAAGAAGGAAACATACGAATTTGCATGTCGGTAGTCATCAACGACAAGAAGAAGCAAGGCACAAGGTAACAAATTCAACAGTGCATTAAATATGTACAGCTTTTCAAGGAATATGTGAAGAGGCACATAAGAGGGAAACGATACTATATGTATTAAAGTGGATGATAAGCACTTGTTGACACTGGGGTTACGTTCTACATTATGAGTATATATTACTTTAAAAGAATTAAAATAAAATATCCTTGCGCACGATTGGATGTTATTGGTGTGGGAAATTCTAATATAAGAACGGTGGATGGTGCGGAAATACTCAAGTTAAAAGGAAAACTGGATATTTCTATCAATATGGATGATTCGTCTACTATTCCTAAGAATGTATACGTATTGAGTAAGTGTCCTTATGATATTATCTCAGAACAAAACTTTTTAGAACACTTCCTTATCGTTATCATTTATAATGTAACACCATGTATTATGCTAAAGGGGAATGCTATGAATATAATTATGTATGAAGTTTAATTCCCAGCCATTCATTTCATTGGGAACAGATGAATTTACGAAGGATTCGATAGAAGAAAATGATACCGAACCAGTTTTAGGACAGAGTAATATGACAGTGCAGGATACAATATAAGTAACATGTCATAATGTTGAAGAGCGTTAATTTATTTTACAGAAATTCAACAATTTTGTAAGTATTTTACAAAAGGTATACTTACTGAAAGAAGGGGATCGATCTAATTCAAGAAAATCGAAGCAAAGTCGTAGACAACACAAAAAAGTAAATCAGTGCAATTAAAAGCTAACGGTATTTCAAGCTCTAGTTAGGATGTGGATTTATTGGTACTGAATGCAAACAAACAAACTCATCAAAAGCAAGGTATTCTTATGAAAGGAAAATTATACGAAATGTATCAAGAAGCTAATAAACTGAGATGCAACAATATGTACAAGGGGAGGAAAAGTGCGCAGTGATGTATCACTTAATAAATACAATATACAATGTGAATGCTACGAAGCAATTGCTGATTTAAATGGTCAAATAATAATTAGGAGTAATCATCCAATTGCATCTCGTTATGAATATTAAATTGGATTAATAAATTTTAACGATTATTATCAGGAAGAATGCATGCAAAATAAAACGTTCCTGTTGTTCCAATATCATAGTTTTTATATTTTTCACAGCCAGAGCGATTATGTCAGATGACATATTCTTTCATCTCAGGTGAATGAAGTAAAACAATATATGATTACACAAATAAAGTGTAAATTTACTTAAGTGAAATATAACAATAGAATAACAAATTGCTTTAACTATGTGAAAAGTTTCTGTCTTGAGCATAAAGCGACAACTGGCCATAAACATAACGGTTCGAGTTATGAAATGGAATTAAAGAGAACAGAAAATCCCATAGAGTTAGGAATATAAATAGAGGGAACCTTAGGCTGTTTTGTTCGAGAGGGGAATTAAGCCAAGAGACGGAAGGGACGAGGCCCTTCGGCCATATTAACTGGCCCTATATTTAGAGACCCTATTTCCTGAGTATTGCCTCTCAGAGGTGTACTCATCCTCCTATCGAAAAAGGCAATCCTCACAGTACTCCGTAGAGAGGGATTCTAATGAGGCCACACAAGATGGCTGCCGCTGAACCGTAATTAGGCTTCATGTGACGTTATGTATGTTCTCTCTATTTCCTTCCTAACTCTATGGGAAATCCCAAGGATTCTTAGAAAAAGAAGGATATGGTATAAGCATAGAGTTAGGAAGAAAATAGAGAGAACATACACGACGTTACATGAAGCCAAATTACTGTTCAGCGGCAGCCATCTTGTGTCGCTCCATTAGAGTCTCTCTATACGGAGTACTGTGAGGATTGCCTTTTTCGATAGGAGGATGAGTACACCTCAGAGAGGCAATACTCGGAAAAGAGGTTCTCTAAATATATGGTCAGTTAATATGGCCGAAATGCCTCGTCTCTTCCGTCTCTTGGCTTCATTCTTCTCTCCAACAAAACAGCCTAAGGTTCCCTCTATTTATATTGCTAACTCTATGGGTGTAAGCTATCTCTACTGTAATACAAGATTGAAGCCTAGAAACAAATGAATACATTTGGTGAGTCATGGTAACCTGTGCATATCCGCCATATTTGTCGGCCTTGTCCATAGACCTCTATTTAAAAGCGATACTGGACTGACTGCTGTCATTCAAAATTTCATGAATATATAAAGCCAGGAAGCGGACACTAAAAAGTAGTCACTCCAGTATCACGTAGAGCTTGATGGTCTTATCCATGTAAAATTTTTATATTTAAAATACTTTTTAGTAGTTATTATCTTTAGCTAAATAAAATAATGAATGGCAAGGTGTATAGCGACTGATTGCAAAAACAACAGTAACCAAAACCAGGACGGAATCAACTTTCACAGGTGAGAAATACCGCTTTATTTTTAGGGTAGGCCTAATTGTGCAATAAGTATTAATTAATTTTCTAACCAGCGAGCTGTAGTAAATGAATCAAGGCTTTGACCTTTAATTTTTGAACGAAATGTTATTATTTTAGCTTACGTCAGGCGTGACTTTTTCGAAAGAAATGTCAAAGGTTCATGAATCGGAATCAAGGTAATACTACGTCATAGTGGCATGTTTATTTCCATATTACCATTGATGTTTTGATACAAAAATCACGGACAGTATGTCGAACAGTTGATAAGAACGAACGAAGACGGGTTAGAAAAATCCAGGTTAGATTTTTTCATTATACGTAATGCGCATCACCCTTAACCTGGCATAATCTGTGACTGCTCCATTTCTGGTTCCAAACGGCATGCCAGACGCATATTAAAGAAAAACCGAGGAAATAATTAAAATAAGGCTAAAAGTGGTGATAATCAACAGATAAACATGGTGAAACGTAAATAAGATAAAACTATCATGTATGGTTTAGATGGATAGTCCGTGTTTCACGGTGGTTATCGCTATGAGATGCAACGAATATGGTATAGTTTAATAGTAAGGGAACAGATACAAATGAACGCGTAGTCTACACAGTTCCAAGTAAAGGTGACGAAATCTGTGACAAGTTATATAACAGATTTAAAGCACCGATACTTGCAGCAGGAGAACTGGAACTATTGAAAACCACTAATCCTTAAAGAGAAGTTTATAGCCGAATAATCACAATATCATTGGTAACATAAATGATGGGCTACTCTTTGGAAACTTCCCCCGAATCGTTCAAAACGTTGAAGTTTTGTTAGGTTAGGTAAGGTTGGGATAGCTTATTAGTTAGTTTAAGCCATATTTAGGCTTAGGACTTCAATCCTTCGAAATCAGATCCGAAATGCTGTACTGAACATGGTGATTTCTCGTCCCGGGGGAGAAGCCAAAGAACTTTCAAATGATGCACAAGAAGTTTAAAAGTACTCTAATATAACCCAACGTAAAACTAACGTAATAATAAATTATTCAAAATTTCATATAGTTGGTTTAATATTAAATCAGTAAAGTCAATTATGAACATCGTTGAAACTATTTAATATTTAAATAAGCGTAGTAAAAATTAACATATTTGTTAGCATAATAACTACTCCATGAATAAGAAATAGCAGTATTGGAAGCACGGACACTGTAAGAAAGAAGTATTTAATGAATTGAATCAAGTCAGATACTGTTTAAAGAGATCACATATTGATCCACTATTTGATTATATAAAGTACCTATTAATCTCGTAGTTTAGGATGAGAACTAACTGTCTTAAGATTTAAGTGACTTCGAGAACTATGAATAGTAACGAATTGATCTTTTTTCGTGGAAAAAAAGTTTACACTGATAAGCCGTCTTATTGAGAGAGAATAATTTGTCAACATATCCTCTTTACTTGTACCGAAAATAACATACTAATATAACCTAGTTGTCTTTCTTTAATATGAAAGTTATTTACGAACCGAATAGTTAACTTGAATCAACCTTTTATTAACTAACACGTGTTACTATAATATGTTATTGTGATCAACCGATTAGTTAAGCTGTCAAATATTACGTTAAGGAAAGGAACACCCGGTACAAGCTAAAGTAATTTTTCAATTTACAGTATGTAGATAGCTATAACAATATAGCAGACTGTAAATATACGGTAAAAAAATGTAGCAAAAATATCCTGTCTGTGCATCTTTGAACATGGTGAACTTCAGGTGTTTCCCCGAATGTCATAATGACGAGATAGCCAAAGCGTAATCTAGCCTAACGATACATCAATTTTAATATAGGGTAGACCGGGGCTATTTGGGTATAGTAAGAGAAAAGTAAAAATTTTCCGAAACCGACGTAGTTTCGAGTTTAAATAATTATGCCATAATCTACGTACATTATTAACGAGTAAAGAGCCTGTTAAATCATAGATATTCTGAAAACTAATTTAAAATAAAAATGGCAGAATTTGAGACTGGTATTAATCACGGGGCT
>JAGDQP010061153.1:0-12089 GCA_022664845.1 Lepisma saccharinum
TGACGTCGCTCTGTATTTAATCATATAGCTTCACGCAAGAATATGTGGATTAACTATCTTCAAATAACTTATGTGAAACAGCGTTGAATATCTGTATGGAACACGATTCAGGATTCAGCTCTTTATCCTAAGGATACATATTCATACATACAGTTTTATTGCTTCCGAATTGTTATTTTGATGGATATATCTTCTATACATACTTCGGATTCATTAAGAGATACACACAAACAATCACCAGAGGATTTTATCCTTTCATAAGTTTCAGTCATCTTTTTAACCTGTGAACGAAAATTTTCTGCCATTCACTGTAAATACTATGTCGTATTCGAAACACAAAAGAAAAAGACCACACACCAAGTATTGCACGTAGAACAATAAGAAATTAGATTTTTCTCGCTTACACTGGTACACAAATTTCTCAGACATGTAACCTATTTGAAAGTTTAAAATTATCAACGAATCTTTTAATATATTCCGTGAAGTCCATTCTATATTCCCTACCGCAGAACTTTCATTATGAAGAGAGTGCATTGCAATATCTCGATGTTCTTGTTCAAAGTGTACTACGAGAGATTTCATTCTCACATTAACTCCACACTCATTTACCGGACACTTAAAGGAATTATACAAACAATCTTCCTTGTGTGTTGGTATATCTTTAATTTTGACAATTGAGGTGCATCCGTATTTCGTATTCGAACATTGTATGTATGCAAATTTCATAAAGTAGTCCAGTAACTGAATTTTTGCATTCATAAATGTTGAACGACACTGAGGACAAGTTGTCAGTTTTGGTCTGCAAGAATTGCATACGTGATGTCCATTACTGCAAACATGTACAGTTGAATTCACAGTTTCAAAGCAGACAGGGCACTCTAAGTCCCTCCACATATTTTCATCTATCTCCATTGATCATCAACTGTTCATAGCCAGCGCTCCTATTTAAATAACACAAAATACAATTAGCACAAAGAAATCAATAAATCATTAAGATAAAATAACCAGAATGCTAAATACATTCATTTAAACAGCATTGATAGAAGACACTCCACAAATAATTACAGTATGTCCTGAAATAAAGTATGCCGAAAGTTGGCATCAATGTTCACTGTTGGTAATTTTGTGATAAATGCTGCTGCAATGTTACTTTGTTTTTTGCAGGTAACAGTAGAGATGAAAGCTAGTCCGTAATCGCAGTGAGTGTCCATGAGAAGACGTTTGTTAAGAGTATTATTTCCGTTATACGGAGATAGACGTGATTGTGGACCGCCAACTCCACCAGATAGGAGAGTGTATAGCGTGATTCAGTGTCGCATCAGCTGAAACTCATCATCACACGTGTGTTGCATTATACAGTATTTCAAAAGGCATAGTTACTACGATGTTTTCCATTTTCCAGTATCGTTGTGAACACAGATTACTTGCAGCATGTGTGTATGTAACTGTGTACTGACTGATGTTTTCTCCTATTTTCACTCTTGATAACTTTCTGCAGTACTGAATAATTACATGTTTTGATTTTCGGTATACTTTATTTCCAGACATACTGTATTTCAAAAGCAATGATTCGAGTTCTTCTAACCATCACACACTTACGCTTATAATGAATAAAGTAGGAACTTTTCGAATAATGAAACCAAGTCAAATAAAATTATCCTCGATAAGATAAAATGAATTTAATGGGCGGTAACAGCAAAAATTATCCTCGAATAACGTTAAATGTTTAATGAATAAATACTTAATTGTATTAGCATCTTTTCATATGAAATGACAATTTGTGAAATCTAAAAGGGTTTCTTACTTTGTCGTACCTTAAAGTAATATTTTCTAGAAGCAGGTTCATATATAATCTGCCGAAGGAATCTTCTATTATTGCACGTTTCGAATATTCAAAGATATAAAAAATGAACTTAAATCTGCTTGAACAGATTATGTGGAAAAGAATTCATTTAAACAAACAAAATATGTTCTTACAAAGCAAAGCCCGGTCCAGACTATCAGACAAGAAATCGTTGAGACAAAATGTTTGCGATGATACCGTCAGTGTTGTCAGTTTCCTATACCAATATTTCTCAAAATACTGACAAGTTTACCGATTCTTGTATTTAAAAAAAACGCCTCTAAAAAGTTTACTTTGAAAATTACTGGGAATTAAACTACAAAGTGCCAAAAAGATTCAACAAAATCTCCTGAGTTTTTTTTTCTTTTAGCTTTCATGTGGTCCACATTTTCCTGTTTTGAGGAAAATTTCCTTCTACCTGACAACACTGGATATCGTTCACTCTATACGTTTTATCATACATATTTCACTCATTTCTTGTAGAATCTCGCGATAGACAGATGGCGTGAATGTGAATTATCTTTTTGTCAATTTTAACTGAGCTATTTCATTCAAGATATACGGGACAAGATGGCAAGGGAATAGAGGAGACTGCATAATGAAGAACTTCACGGACTGTACAGCTCACCCAAGGATGTTCTAACAGAGGATTTGCGATTCTCTCAAGAACATGAAACCAAACGTCACAAGTTAGCCCCGCCCAGTTATGCCCTTTACTTCAATCAAAGACATTGTTTTAGGCTAACAAAGATGGCTACAAGGTCTGTAGTTGTCTGCTAACTAATCAGGTGCGTCTCCTTGGTAGATACTCAATTGTGTTTTGGCTTTACATTCTCGCTGGGTTAATCCTTTATTAGAACATTCTTGGACTCACTCAATGTTGTAAGAATAATCAAATCACGACGGCTAAGATGCTAAGACGGTGTTGATGACACCCCAATTACTATCGTAAAAACAGTGTTCTCATTTACTTGGATATCCTCTTTCCTCCCTCATTAATGAGTCATTTCTAAAGGGCATCTTTCCGCCCTCCCTAAAACTGGCCCGAGTTATTCCGATTCATAAAAAAGGTGAGACTTGCGATAAGAAAAACTATCGTTCTATATCTATATTTCCTGTTTTCTCTAAGATATTTGAACATGCTATGCTTCGAAGATTAAGTAAATACCTTATTTCCAAAAATATATCTACTGTAGTTCCCAACACGGGTTTATAAAAGATAGATCAATAGAAACTGCCCTTTTCTCTTACTTGGCTAGTGTCACCAATGCTCTCAATACTAAAAACATTGTATTAGGTATGTTTATTGATTTATCTAAGGCATTTGATAATGTAGACCACACTATCCTTCTAGATAAGCTACAGTCTTATGGCATTAGAGGAAATGAACATGACTGGCTTCGAAGGAATAGGTATCAAAGTGTTCAAGTGAAGAAAACTGTAGATAACGAACTACACACATACTCATCAACAAATATATTAGTAACAAAAGGCGTTCCTCAAGGGTCGATTCTCGGACCTCTTCTGTTTGCTATTTATATTAACGATCTGCCTAATTACATTCTCCCTATATAGGGTGTCTTGTACACAGACGATATAAATATAATCATAACAGGACAGCCAACAGAAGAGGCGCAAATAAAACTTACAACTGCAGCAAATGAAATTAAAAAATGGTTAACATTAAACAAATTGACCCTGAACACGGACAAAACATCGATTGGAAACTTCCATTTTCCAGGCCAGCCTAAATTGTTTACCCAGGTAACTATTGATTCGACTTCAATAAACTACTCACAAAACACTTTTTTAACTATTAGGTGTGACAATAAATGATACTCTAACCTGGGACAATCATATAACAAGTCTGAACAGTAAATTGTCCTCTCTTTGTTATGCCCTTTATAGGTTAAAGAATACTGTGACAACCCAAACATTACTAACAATATACTACTCAAAATTCTATTTCTTGATTAATTTTGGAATCATAATGTGGGGATACTCTAGTAAGTGCTTAAGTACATTTCGGCTACAGAAGAGAGTGCTAAGAATTATTTACGGATTAAAAAGAAATTCAACCTGTAAACAAATTTTCAAATCTCAAAACATCCTCACATTACCAAGCATATACATATACAGGGCAATATTGTTCGTTGCACAGAATAAATAATTATTTATTCAAACCAAGAATGTTCACAAACATTACACCAGTCAAACCAATAACCTGTTCGTTGTCTCTCAAAATTATGCTGGCTTCCACAAATCTACATATGTAAATTGAATTAAACTCTATAATAAGCTAACTATAAATATTATATGTATACCAAACCTTAATAGATTTAAATCTGAACTTTGTACATTGCTTAAGAGAAAATGTTACTATTGTGTAGAAGATTTCTTAAATAGTATGTAGAAATAGTATTTACTCTGTCATGACGCATGTTATACTTACTCGAGACAGCCTCAGCATTGTAAGTCTATGCAGAAGAAGTAAATAATGAATGATGATGGGCATGCCATGAAGCTAGGATGGGAGAGAAACGGAGATTATATTCCATCGTGGTTGGTAAACCGGAGGGAAAGAGACCGTTAGGAAGACCGAGACGATGTTAAGAAGATAATATTAGAAGGGATCGTCGAGAAGTTGTAAATGAAAATTACTTTATACTACACTTTAAACAAAGAGGAAAGCCTCACAACTGGCAGTCATTTGTGATACTAAGACAAGCTTACTACACTTCAGCAACTTATTAATCTGTTGTACAAGGCTACAAACTGTAAGGCCAAACTAAAGAAACATCTACGTTATATGGAACGAAGTGCAAGGGACAATTTACCTCAGGGTTTGAGAGCAAACACGACCAGCTGATTCTATCACTGTATATTTGGCCTACGAATTACCTTGTACTAAAATTAACAATAAAGCAATGAAGAAACTTAGGTTTTAATTCTAGGAATTTTATGAGAGAAAATCAAAGGTTAAGTTGTTTTACCTGTTTATTTGGATTACGTAATTGCACATTTACACTCTACTTGACTTACATTACAAAAAACAAAAAATGCAAGGATTTATGGCAAATAATACATTTTAGGCTCTAGACATGGAGGAATTAGAATAGAAGGAGACGCCCGGGCTGCCAAATTGTGAAGCTACAAATCGCCCGTTAATCTGGCAGTGCGGCCATCCGCCATCTTGCGTTTGTGATAAAACCACGAAATCCCTATTGTTTTATGTACATGGTACAGATAATATTTACATGAAATTCTAAATCTGATGTTATTACACTTACATTTGTTTATTAGGAAATGTATAAATTAACTCCAGATGCGCGCGAATGAAAAAATCTACCAAAATAAACACTGTACAATGAAAAATATCGATATCTATAGCCGTTAACTGTGTAAGACTGCTAATTACCAAGATTAAAAGTTCCTCGAAAAAACTGATAACACAGGATCTTTTTATATATTTTATGTACATGACACTAAAATCAGTACGTACTGACCAAACAGCAAGGACGTAATATTAAACACATGCTAAGAAATTCTTAATATCGCTCGCATTAACAAAGCCATCCAACAGGAAACCACCGTAGCTAAGTTAGTACGGCGTTGACTTAGCAATCGGAAAGTTCTGGGAACGATGCCAACGGCCGACCATTCTGATTCAGGATTTTTTTTGTCACACCATGCAAATACTGGATTGTAGTTTCCTCTCCGATACCTTTTCCTGGCCTGAGTGAAAATTGACTAAAGGCCATAAATAAATAAAAAACGTCAAAATTATGTGTGACATTTTATGAATATTATTACGCAGAAGAAATAAAGTGATAGATCCATTCTCGTGGATTCACTATGCCCAACTGGGTAGCCGTAATCATTAAGGGGTTCTGCGAATTCGACTGACACAGCTTTATGGGTTCAAAATCCGCCCATGGCGTTGATGTTCCTCTTTCTTCTCTACTTCTCATCCAGAGGAAGGTAATGACAAACCACCATTGGTTCATCTTGTCCAGAGGCCTTCCAAGTCATTAAATTTTCCCGCTCACTATACCTAGATTAAGTTTATATATATGCACTGCACTGTAACTGCTGACTGCACTGTAACTTAGATAAACTAGTTATTAACTCCGGGTAGATTTCCGTAGAGGGGTAAACTAAAAGGTCAAATTTGCTGGAGAAATTATAAGAGTAGTTTTTTGAATTCGTTAATATTGAAAAATTTAAGTGTTACCGTCTCGAATTAATGGAGAATAAAGCAGAAATGTCGGTGAAGAGAAAACTATTTGGAATACCGAAAAGGTGGGAATTAGATACTTGAATTTTATTTATGGCCTTTAGGCATCTAAGGCTCCGATATAGCGATGACAAGATGCAATGGATGAGACATAACCTGGCTTTAATTAAACATACTCATTTCTTTCCATTATTTTATAGAACGCAGCAGTTCGTCTGGTTCTCAAGTCGCGTTTGCATAAAAGCAGCTTAAGTCTTCACTTATCGTTCAGTTAAAAGAGAGTATTTTGCTATTCAGACACAACGTTTTATCTGAAAGAATTACTTGTCTGGGCCGAGCTTAAGAGGTTTATTTCACTTTTATTTTCCTATCGTCTTTGTGGATAAGATTATGGTTTCGGTTAGTGAGTAAATAAGTAAGAGCAATTTGTTTACGTATCAAATTTTATTAAAATTAACGGAAGCCATAAGAATCTCAGGATTTCTAAAGTTGAAATTACCTCAAGTTGAATTTTGTAATGCGTTTGGAAAGCTCTGTGCTCTCACTATTTCCTTTATTACCAAATTAATATTAGTTTCAACTTTCAAGATAAATTCCTCCCTGTAAAATAAATTTAACTTTCAGAGTAAATCCAAATATTAATATTTCAATTGCTGACTAACGTGCCCTCCGTTTCACTTGATTACATTTCCTTGTCTTGTTAGGCTATAGAAAGGAAAAGTATTCCTCTAAAAAGGTACATTCGAGAAGTGTCTCGCCGGGATTTGTTTAAAATGAATTAAAATGCAAAGTTCTCCGCGGCCCAAACTGGTAATTTGCGTATTTATGAGCCCTCATATATCCGAAATATTATCGTAAACTACTATTACGTTTAAACACAAAATTGCTTTTATTTTCTTTAGACAGGACTGGACATGAATGTAGGTAGGTATATGCAAAACAAATTGGATCAAGTACTGCTTCTCTGGCACGTTACACACACCGTCCGCCATCTTGGATTCAAGTTACTTTTTAATGGGAATAGGGGTAAGTAATATATCAAATTCAATACAAATTTTCGCAGAAATTTACTTGTGTAGTTAGTTTGACCGTATGTTGAACCGTTTTGAAGTTATTGCATATTGTCAAGCACTTTAGTAATATTGAAGAAAACGTAAAGTTCTGCGGGGCCTAGTTTGTGTGTAGAGTTAATTGTAGGTGCCCATAACGGTAAGTATATATTCCTATGAGACTTTATGAAATAATTCTGTAAGCATATACACGAAAGTAAGCACAACGGATGAATTATGCATTTGGGATAAATTGAATATTCAGTTTGTCAGGAGCAACAAAGAAATCCCAATTAAGGGGGAATGGAATGTAGCTCTTTTCCAGGCGTGCCTATTGTTAAGACCCATTTTCAATAAGTTAATGAAATTACTTCTTCTACTCAAATTGTGGCCTAACCTTAACATAAGTAGTCTAATATACTACTCAAACAAATTATGTCAAAAATTAGTATGCAAAACATAGATATATTTATGTTCTTTACATTCAATTACTTCTATTAATCATAGATTGATATTTACGACTCGTAATGATTAATTTACCTATTTTCTTCACTTTGCTGATTTCTCTTCTTTCTTCATTCTATCCTTTTTCTTCTTTAGTACCAACCATAAGTTTTATGGCCATAAACTATTATTTCTCATTTTCAACAACTTGGCTCCAACCTTGGGTTTATGGCCATAACTGTATACAATTCAAATGCATTCTCATACCGCATTACAATAAAACAATAACAATTAATTAAATGAACGTTAATCAAAATTAACTGAAATTAATTGAGACCATTACACTATTCATGTTGCTGAATATTGGAGCATTTAACTGATTATGGACAAGTGCGTAAAGATTAATAATAGCATTACGGCTCTGGAAATCTATATCAGTATTAACGAGTAAAACTGCTCAAAATCGTTTGGCAAGCCTTTTCCATTGACGGAAAAGTATACCTCTAAAGGCTGGACCAGGGACGTTGCATCAGGCGCAACGGTTATGACGGTTGGCCGAGGTCACCCCAGGAAAAGAAAATATTGGGCCTGTACATTTTAGTATGTATCCATATATTTTTTTATGTTTCAAATAATTCTGAAGTAGTAACACTTATCTTTCAAACTTTCAATATATTTTTTATGCATCAAAAAGTATTCTATTTTTCTTAAAGAGCAAGAAACACTTTATTGTAGTATATGCATGCACGTGACGGAAATATTGAAGAAGTACAGAAATTATATTACGCTTGTAGCCCGCTAGATGATGTTCCTGTTTTCACACCGGAAGCTGTCTTATTGTTATTTTTATATAAAAAAAAGTTCTTCAAGAAATTAAACCATGAAAGAGCAGAATGATAATTAATCAAAACTACCAATGGAAAAGCTACTCACGGCAAGTTGAGATGAGCAAATTATTATCTATTGAAGTCCACCAGACACGGAGAATCATGAGATTAATAGTAATAGTTGCTTGGATCGTAATGTCAGAGGAAAATGTGGAGAAATTTATGCTTTTACACACGGCGCGAAAACCCTCTACCGCAATATACCACCTTTTGGTAAGATCTGCCCAGGACCTGCTGCAAAGCGCATTCGGTTTATAATTTCTACCCTGCATAAGATATGTGGCAGTTAGTCATAGTCCCGACAGTGGAAAAGCCCAAGTCCCTATAGCGGGGCACCCTAACTTCTTACCGGGGTTCTGTAGGATGCTTCGTTAGTGTATATGTCTAAGTGTCAGTTAGGGACGTAAGTTGACGCTAGACTTATCTTCGAGAAGTTGATTGGAGAATTTAGGACCTTCTCGAAACCGCGAATCATTTATTGCTGTTGTAGTTACTATTCAGGAGAACATCAATGAATCTTTGTCACTTACATAAAGTAGTTGATTTGTAAAGCGAAGTTCCATTGTATCAGTTACGGACGTCATTACTTCAAAGTTGAGTTATCGTGTGTCCAATAAGAAAAGTAGTTAATACTTAGTAGAACGACTATTATACAGGTAGAACAGTCGTTTCCGATATCTTTCCTCAAACGTCATTGTGAATAAGGTTAGAAGAACGTGTTGAATAATGAACTTCATCATTTATTCAGTAGTTGCAGTGTGTGTAGAACCTAAATACATAATGATTGTTTAATATATAAAAGGATAGCACAGGCAGAAATACGAAAGAGCGTGCAAAAGAAAAAAAACGTGCATAAAAATTCGTGTGCATTTAAGAGAATTATTTCCATTATGATAGATTAAGAAGAAGAACGAGCGTAAATATTGCATAGGTTAGAAGGAACTCGACCCTATAGACGTTAAGAAATTTATGTTACATCAAGTGAATTATGATCAGAAGGGAAGAGATTATGCCTTGGAGTAACTGATAGCGTCTCTAGCAATGACAGAGCATAATTAGATAACTATCCCCCATTGAATTTTATTTATGGCCTTTAGGCATCTAAGGCTCAGGCCGGGATAGGGGGAAAGAGAAGATTCGAGGTGTCGACCAGGGCCTATAGTGAAGATGCCATCCCGCCATTTACCCGGTGACTGAGGAAAGCCTGTCAGGATGGTCGACCACGACCTCCCGAATGCTACGCCAACGCTGTACCACTGAGCTATAGCGGCTCGGTACTATCTCCCATGCACTAAACATGTTATACTGACAAAGCTATATGCCATGAATAAATGTGTCAATAAACCTGAAATCATTGTCAGATTTCCCTACTCCAACATCAGGAGTTAACTAGTCTATTGACAGATTGAAGTCATCAAAAAGTATTACATTACCACCTGATAACGCAGCTAGAGTTGAATCACGACAAGTCTCCAAAACGGAAATAAGAGAATGTTTGTGAAGTCTGTACGAACATCCTAATAACATATTTATTTATTTATTTTTTACCTTTATGAACATGAACTTCTACCCATATAATTTCAGTTTCTTTGTACATCAGGGCGCAGTTTGGCATTTATTGTCGACGCGTATCATGACTCCCTGGTGCTCGCAGTCTCTTCTGTATGTCAAAGTAACGTGGAAATGGCAGTTTATTGTCCGAGACAGAAAGCATGAGAAAATCGTAGCTTGTTAACTCAGAGATGGATTTCACAGTTTATTTTTTTTTTTTTTTAATGGATGTCAAGTTTTGGTAGTATACAGAGGATCAGAGGGATCTGGGTTTAGCTGAATACCACCACTAAGGAGAACTAAATAAACACAATTCCGTTGAGAGTTCTGTAAGCCATAGAGTGAGTGATCTAGATGGCCTACGTGAACTGTTTATGACTTGATTCATTTTTGGTGACGTCCTTTCGGATGTCAGGCGTCTCGGACCCCTTTACCTGACGTTCCAATTGTATATTTGAAGCAAATCTTGCTGAGACTGCAACCTATTTCCGTGCTGATCTGTCTACTTGAATTGGATTTGAGCATTTGGATTCTTACAACTCTTTCTCTTCATTCTCAAGCAGTGTGTGACTTTTATAACCATAATATATTCCATGTACTGTCATAAAATAATAGTTTACCTTTTTATAAGATATTCATCTAGTTACAACTGCTGTTTCCAGAATTTAAGTAATTGTGGTTCGTTACTACTAGTCTTTGTTCACATGCCGTTTAGTTTATCATTGTATGGGAAGTGACATTCAAAATACGACACAACGAACATGGGTGGCCACAAAGTTCTTTAGGGAGGGGAAAAAGTCCAAAGTTGAGATGGAGTAATGCGACTTTTTGTGCTACTAATTTTTCACTAATTATGAACTTAGCTCAGAAATTACTGTTTCTTTCTTTCTTCCCTATAACTGGTTTCGTACATCATTTTCGCAAGTTGGATATCAATGCTACAACGATGATTTCTCATATTTTCCTTAGCTGCCTTACTTTTTGGTCTGATTTTTTGCATAAGAAAATTCTTGCAGCCGTCCTTAAATCTGCATTTAAGAACTACACAAACTGAGTTTTAACTGGTCATATATTTCCTATCTTTGCCATATCAACAAGTAAATGCATAAGTTAAAAAAAAAAAAAAAAGACTGGTTCATTCCCGTCAAAATCGTATCCTAAACTTAAAGCAGGGACTCTGCCAGACACCCTATTTCTCGAGCACATACCCCAATTTCAAAACTTTTGTCTAAAAGTTTATAGAAACCCTGCAAAACTCCACTTACCCTCCCCAATTTGGCTTTACACCTCCCCGAACTGAAAATTCTGACAGCATTTGCTGGAAAACCACTAACTTGTCAAGACTATTGTGCTGTGCTACTATTTTTACCATAAAATCAGGAGCCTAATAATGCCAGGCACATAATAAACTTTATCTACTGAACAACATTTTCACTAATAGAAATAGAAATGCAAACCAGACTAGTTCATTTTCTTACAGCAAATGAATAAGCCACGAAAAGTTTACAACCAGCTTTAAAAATACAGGCAGGGGCAAATGGCACTCTTCCTCTTCGCTGCCGGCACCTATGACAACAAATATATCCAGAAATACTTAAAACATTTAGTTCTATTATTCAGCTTGGCAAAGTTTGACATTTCAACGCAGCATCCAACACAGAACTTCTTACTACTCATTTCTGTGATTTAATCAACACATAAATATCTTTAGTTAGCTATAAACTACCTAAACAAATTGAAAAGAACGTCAAGAAATTCGAAATACGATTATATTAAATACAATAAACATTGTTACTAACTTTTATATTTCTTTATAAATTATGTTTTAAACATTTACTGCTATCTCTATTTTATATCCTTGACACCTTCAGAGAAAGTTCTTGTCTATTTAAAGAGTTTTAAGCGCATGCCATTTTTTAAAATTTACTTCCTATCTTGTTCATTGCTGAAATAGCTTCAATGTTAGAAATTCCTTGTATATTTATTACAACATGCGAGTATATTAAAAGTTGATAGAGAAACTTCTTCTGAGATAGTGGGATATCTAAGTTTGTATTTGTCAACACAGAACCGCAGTT
>JAGDQP010061154.1:0-12088 GCA_022664845.1 Lepisma saccharinum
CAACTTTCAGTGGTTTCCATCTGTCAGTACTATGATATTTTAAAGTTTGGTAAGACAGCTTTTTATATCTGCATTCCAGCCTAGACACGGGTGAGCAGTTACGGGCCATTAAACAATATAATCAATGATTTCAAAAAGAGGACTCATTGTTCGAGAAGGATGACACAAATATATGGAATAACATTTTAATTTTGTTAGATTTCAAAATAGTAATATTTAATTAAGCTTAAAAATGTTGGCGTTTATATTAGAGATTTTCGGTTGCTAACTTTCAAAATTTATCATCACCACTTAAGATCTTACTTGAAATTATAGAACTTGGCAAAACGAGTGATTTGATCCACTTTCTTTTTTTGAGGAGATGGTAAACACATTGTAAAAATCATTCAAATTAAGTTAGAGTACAAGATACAAAGAAACAAAGAAAAAAGAAATAGCATAATGGTAGCTATGTATCCGTTGTACACTTCCAATATGATTTCTTCAAGACTACCTCTATCCAAGTAGGCTAACTTGATGGGACTCCACCCAACAAGTTATATTTTGGTTTGGCACTTTATTTTGGTTCGCTGGCGACAAGGTATCACGACGACAAGTTAACCCTCATTCCTGAAGAGGTACAACTTGTCGGCACTGCACCCGACAAGTTATGCCACTTTTATTTTGGTTCGCTGGCGACAAGGTATCACGACGACAAGTTGACCCACATTCCTGAAGAGGTATAACTTGTCGGGACTGCACCCGACAGGTTATGCCACTTTTATTTTGGTTCGCTGGCGACAAGGTATCACGACAAGTTAACCCACATTCCTGAAGAGGTACAACTTGTCGGGACTGAACCCGACAAGTTATGCCACTTTTATTTTGGTTCGCTGGCGACAAGGTATCACGACGACAAGTTAACCCACATTCCTGAAGAGGTACAACTTGTCGGGACTGAACCCGACAAGTTATACCACTTTTATTTTGGTTCGCTGGCGACAAGGTATCACGACGACAAGTTGACACACATTCCTGAAGAGGTACAACTTGTCGGGACTGAACCCGACAAGTTATACCACTTTTATTTTGGTTCGCTGGCGACAAGGTGTCACGACGACAAGTTGACCCACAAAATGTGGTATAACTTGTCGTCGTGACACCTTGTCATCGTCCCACGCTGACACTTGGCAGGCCTGTATCAATGTAGGAGTGGTCCTTAAGGATACATTAAAGTAAGATGAAAAAATAAGCAAGAATGAAATGAACGTTGGCGGATCTATATACCTGCGAGGAGGAAGGAGGCGTTTCTATACTAAACCAAACTATTTCAGCGTCACACTGTTGCCAACTCAAAGTAAATTTGTTGAAAGAGCTCACAGGTCGTGAAATTGCAGCATCCGCTTCAATTCATCAAATGCATCATTTTGTTGACGATCATATTCTGCACGATATACCTGTTAAAAAGCTAGGTCGTTTGTATCCGTACTCAGGAATTCTGCCAAGATGTTTAATTTGCGGGCATGAAAGCAAAGTTAGGAGTTGTACTAGAGATTTGCAGGATTGCTATCGGCTTCAACAGTAAAAAAATAAGTTAGAGTTTGTACTTAATTTTTGGACGAGTGATACCCTCAATTGGGACGGGGATTCGCAGAATCCCTGTAATCTAATTTCAGCCTTTCCTTCCCTTGCCTAATTTTATTTTGTTGTGTCGTGCTCCGCATTCTCAAACTCTCAGTTATTTTTTTTTATAAATTATGAAATTGATTTTTACTATTTTTTTTAAAGGAAAGGATAATCTGAGGCGAGTGAATTATATAGAAAGAGTGTATTTGGAAAGGAGAGTAAGTATGGGCTGTGAATTTGCATATGAAGAGTGATAATTTGATTGTAATGTATGGGCTTAATCTGATTTATTTTATTTCAGGAATAACAAATACGATTCAGCTGTTAAATTTCGTTTAATCTTCTATTGCGACTAATGACCAGAACTTTTTTTCTTCCTCGCGAAAGAAATAACTTGCTGTTTATTTTTTGTTGGCGGGACGAAGCATCGGATGGGAATAGAAGTCAAGGGGAAGGAGAAGTTGCCTCCTTGACTTTCTTGCTGTTTTTTGTTGTGCATTTTTTAACCTCGCCCGCGCTTTAGCTTAGAGAAGTTTCTTGTTTTCTTATTGGCAGTTTTCGTTTACTGGAAATTTCGAGGCGGTAAAAAATTAGTATATATACTTTCGTCGGCTTTCGCGCTGTCCCTGATACTCTGACGACTCTGATATTCTCTGTTATGTCGCTATTTTGAAGCAATTACGATGTACGGAGCACAAGACCGGGCTGTCCGCCATATCGGTGGATGGACACGGGAGAACTTGGTGTTCTCAAGGAATCCCAACAGGTATTGTGCGGATATTGATACTCCGAAATTGGAACATAAGTTGCTCTTATGTTCGATTTGAAATCATTTTCTTTTTTCGAGGAAGCATCCGAGAACCCTATATTCTGATATCTGTGGATTGAACAGTATGTTTTGGTTTTAGTTGCCATCACAAGGAAATGAATACTCTTACATGCTGTTTCCTCTGGCATATCTCTGTAAGAGAAAAGTTAACGAGTGTTTGTAGGTTTTACCGCCTACTACAGTTTGTCTTTGTGTCCCAGGGTTGAATTTAAATTTCCTTTCGTGGAAAGGATCCATGCAAGTTACCTTCTCAAGTATCATCTGTATGGACAAGTAGAAAGAGATCGTAGACTTTATCGTCTGTCTTTAACCAAAGAACGGCTCACTTTGGTTAAAGTCGGTTGAATAGCCAAAAACTTAAGATTGTCCTGTATCTCGGCGACTTTGGAATTTTTCGTCGCGAAACTTGTCTTGCAAGTACTAACAGCTGAGTCGTATACCTAAGTGCTATTTTTATACCTTTCTGTAAATAGACATCCAAAACGATCTGTACAGATTCTTCGTTTCGTAAATCATTTCGAGACGACTGAGTAGCATTCCCAAAGGTACATTGACTTTTTGCTGTAATTTAAGTTAAGTTTCAAGAGAGATTTTAGAACAACAATTCCGAATGGGAGACCAAACAAATCCTGAGTTTTAGAGCACTGCAAATATTTGTCGTATTCTTTTTGAAAACCCACCCTGGAGGTTTCCGGTTTGACTCCAGGGGATCCGTTAGGTGATATATGTTGTTGAAGTGGGTGTAAACTGTTATGTTTCAAGGGTCCTCCGCTTAGGGAAATGTCCACTGGGAGACTGGTTAGTGCTCGAATTTAATTAATCATTGACATAAGATATTCAGCAGAAATTAATTATCTGAAATATTTACTTATCGATCATTTCTTTTATTTAGTTTACAAGTGAGCTTCTTTTGTCTGTGTACCAGTCCATAGACGTGTCTGGTGTTGTTTTAGAAACCAGTGGACAGGTTCTTGTCAACTAAGCGAGGGTCCGTATTGCAAGGGGCTGCTTTATGGTTCAAGCTTCTTTCTCCCCGAAAATTGAAAGTTTTCGTTTTAAGCAACTACAGGGTAGAGTTATTCCTTATACGTATTTGAATTAGTTTAATTATAAACCCACACCACACAATAATTTCACGACAATGAAGTTGTTCACGCTAAATGTGATATTTGCGATGCAAATTTATTTCGGATTTGCAAACACTGTGACCCTGAAATTGTTTTGTGCGGTATAGAATCACCTCCTTCTTCTTTATAGGTATATAGATTCGCAAACGTTGATTCCATTCATCTGTGTTTTTCACCTTACTTGAATATTTCTTACTTAAGGATTAATTCCAATATGCTACATTGGAACATTATTGGTGACATAACAACGCATATTATTTCCTATCTCCTAGGCCAATTAGCAGCAGAGATATTGCAATTTTAAAACATTTTAAAGAACTAAAAAAATTGCTTTTGAAATTGATTTTAATCAGCTTTCAGAGGGAAATTGAAAATATATTCAGTAGTTCCTGAGAAACAGCAGTCGAAAATTTTCGGTGCCAAAACTAACAACAAATTGTCCTCAAAATTCGAAGCAGCATAAGTAGTGCCAACAATCTTTTTGAGCAATAAAAATAGTATTTACAATAATAAATTCCAATTCCATTAAGATCTGAAAAATCAGCCGGACAGATTTTTTAAAATCTGCCTGAATTGAAATGGATTAAGCCTATATCTTCTATCACTTCAATATTTTTAACCTACACGCACAACATAAAAAAGGTAGTACATAGAAAGAAAATACTTGTAACTAGTAACAAGCAACTCCCTGTAATTCAGGATCAGTAGTTTGCCTTACCTTACTTCAGAAAAGTAAAGCAGTAAGGAAAAAAAGGTATGCACAATATGTCAATGAAATGAATTCATTTTCTGTTGATTGTATATTTGTAATCTAATCTGAGAACAGAAAGGTAAAGAGGTGGAAAGAGAACGAAACTTTGAAACTAACAATAACACGTAATACAGTACTTTTACCTTACCTCACTTTAAAACTGTGAAGCAACTTGAGACATCTTCCCGCGTCGGTTTGTGACTCGCAGAATGATGACAACTTTTCATCCATGTAGTTGCATACTCTTCTTCTTTAAAAGAAGTTAGATCCGTTAATATTTATGAAAAGAAGGGATTCAAGGGGGTTGAGAGATCTAGACACATGCTGCAAGTTCAAACTCAAGAATCCCCTCTCACACTCGACAGAAGAAATCGGGAGGACACCAATTCTCACCTAGAGTTGCATTCTAATACTTGATCACCATATGACAAATTTGAGACCATTCCATCGATCAATTGGATTGTTGCAACATATTAACTTCACTGAATCCGTCCTCTGAAAAGTGAGATCAAATATTTTCAGGTAGACCGTGGAAAATTTTAAAACTTATTGTGTTATACAAAGACATTCATCTAGACGTTTCATTATTAGTCCAACACAAAACTTACCACTTGTCTCAAATTAACGGAGGAAATCTCTGACGAAAATACCGTGATCATTTATAGCGCTTCCAGCACATAAACAAGTGTAGTCATTTAAAATGTGGTTGATGCGCCTACAAGAGACTCTGTTCTTTCTTGAAGGAACATGTTAAGAGCATGTAAACGTTTTTACAAATTATGGATCATGGTTATTTCATGAACGAACTTCCACTTACAAGGAAAACTACCCAAGTGTAAATCGCCCATTTTGATCAAATTTGGCAGGTAGATACTACACATGAAATAAACGAATACGTGTTTTTTTGTTATTGCGGAAAAACTGTTTCAGGGGGTAAAATCCCCCAACCAAAATTGTGAAAGTGGCCGCCCGAAAGGCGAGAAGAAGTGTACCGAAGTGAATGATATTGTGCACAGGTACACTAGACATAAAATAAGTGAATACGTGTTTTGTATGTTCCTGGAAACAACGGGTCGGTGGGACGCAGACCCAGCCAAACATTTGATCACGAAAATATGAAAAGTGATAATAAGTGTACTTCAAAAGTGCCGAAAGGACATGGAGAATTGCATGGAAACTGTGTGTTGGGACAATACGCAAAAAATAAGCGAATACGTGCTTTTGATTTTGTGCGGAGAAACAACGTGGGGGCAAAGGGCCTCCCTCCCAAAAATGCGAAATTCAACGCCACGAGTGCAGAAAGAGGTGTACCGAAAGTAATGAAATTGTACACAGATATACTAGACATAAAATGGGCGAACACATGTTGTTTAGTTTGTGTCGAAAAACAGTGTGGCGGACAAGGCCCCCCGTCCGAAAAAAAGGTAAATATTGCCGCAGGAGCGCAGGAAGAAGTGGACCGAAGCGAATGAAATTGTGCATAGATATTGTAGATGTAAAAGAAAGCAGTACGTATTTCCCAAGTGTCCTCTCCGACTTTCTTTAAATTTTGAGCAGTAACAGTAGACAGAAAATGAATCCACACGTGGTTGGTTTGTTTATACCGAAAAACATTGTATAAGAGTAAAAGCCTCCTCCCGAAATAATACTATCAAATACGCTATAGGTAATAAACGGCTAGTGTGAAAATAGTGGAAGTCTGACAATGCATAGATGGCTTGAAAGTAGGAAATACGTGTTACCTTGTGTCCTCGCTTGTTTTGGAGAGGGAAATAACGCTTCAAACATCAAAGATGTTGAACACTCGAAGTAAAGACTGGGAGTAAAAAGTAAAGAAAACGTCGTGATAGAGATTGAATTCACAGAAAGAGATATATAGATTGCAACATATCTCCGCACCGACACATTTATATGTATGTACATAGATATTGACATATAAAAATATTGTACAAGTCACTAGCTGATTATAGTTCAAATGTCTCACAGAAAAGGACGTCTGTGGAATAATAGTCGAAACACAATGAGATTTTGCACCACGAGCAACGCGTTAGAGCCAGCCATCTTATACATTGGCAGACTTTGACTATTTTCACACTAGCCGTTTCCTACTTATAGCGTATTTGATAGTAATATTTCGGGAGGGGGCTTTTACTCCCTATTTACAATGTTTTTCCGTATAAAAAGAAACAACCACGTGTCGATTTATTTTATGTCTACTGTTGTTGTGCCAAATTTGAAGCAATTCGGAGGGGACACTTGCGAAACACATATTGCGTTCTTTTACATCTAGAATATCTATGCACAATTTTATTCGCTTCGGTCCACTCCTTCCTGCGCTCCTGCTGTATTTTTTCGGAGCGGGTCTTGTCACCCACACTGTTTTTTCACACAAACTAAACAACACGTGTTCGCTTATTTTATGTCTAGTATATCTGTGCACAATTTTATTACTTTCGGTACACTTCTTTCTGCGCTCGTGGCGTTGCATTTCACATTGTTGGGAGGGAGGCCCTTTGCTCCCACATTATTTTTCGCCCAAATCAAAAGCACATATTCGCTTATTTTTTGCGCATTGTCCCTACACAGTGTTTCGTTGCAATTCTCCATGTCCTTTCGGCACTTCTGACGTACATTTATTAGCACTTTTGATATTTCTTGATCAAATGTTTGGAGGGGTCTGTGCCCCACCCACCCGTTGTTTCCAGGAAAATACGAAACTCTTATTCCCTTACTTTATGTCTAGTATATCTGTGCACAATTTCGTTGACTTCGGTCCACTTCTTTTTGCGCTCGTGGCGTTGCATTTCCCATTTTTGGGAGAGGGGAAGGGCTTTGCTATTAGCACTTTTGATATTTCGTGATCAAATGTTTGGAGGGGTCTGTGCCCCATCCGCCCATAGTTTACAGAAAAATAAGAAACGCTTATTCCCTTATTTTATATCTACTATACCTGTGCACAATTTCATTCACTTCGGTCCACTTCTTTTCGCCTTTCGGGCGGCCACTTTCACAATTTTGGTTGGGGGCTTTTACCCCCTAAAACCGTTTTCCGCAAGAACAAAGAAACACGTATTCGTTTATTTAATGTGTAGAATCTACCTGCCAAAATTATCAAAATAGAAGATTTACACTTGGGTATTGTTCCTCGTTAGTAAGTTTCCGCGAAATCCTAAAAATGTTCCATGCTTTGGTAATTTCTGTGCACACCCGTAGAAACATCTCGAACGTATTCCATCGGCGCCGGGTAGTACTTCCATGAAGTTTCCACTGAACAGTACGAAGAGACAAGCCACCTTATACCAAAAGCTTTAGTAATATTGTAAATCTGTCACGGCAAGCGGGTCACGCCTTAGTGCCCGTTAGCAACAGTTGTCACCGTCATGCCTAATACATGGCGCGCGACATAGTAAACTTCCGTAAAGTGTGTTCTTTATTGTTCTAATTATTATTAACATTCTTTTAAGTTCATGTAAAGGGATATAAAGACTTAATCGATACCAGAGACACTTTGATAATTAAGGATTTATAATATATGTAAAATTAACTGTAATACATCAGAGTTTGTTATAATTCATTGCATATGTCAGTATAACCTGCCAAACCAGATTTTGCTCTAGAGAACACACATATATACCTGCAGTAACCAGTAAATAGTTGGTCTATTTTAATTGATGTTCCAACCTCTTCCATAGCGAGAGGCTATTGCTAGTCTCTAGGTAAATCCGAGATCCATGCCTTTGGAATTTCAAGGGGCACTCCACCTATTGGAAATAGTGAGAGAATAACCTTCTGTTGGTGGATTCGAGTGAGCAATCACCTCTTTGTGAATGCGAGAGGTTTTTCTGATCTCTTCGGTAATTCGAGAGAGTAACTACCTCGTGGCGAGATACTGCCCTTGATGCGGATCTCTCGTTTGCCGAAGAGGATCCAGAGCAAACTCACTTTAGCTATTGCAAAAAGTCCTTTTCTGCAAAGGTCAGTTGGACGTATTGGATCTTCAAGGGAAGATTGTAGCGGAGTTCAAGCTCAACGCCTTAGCTTTCAATGGGGAATTTCCATAGTTCAGGCTTGACATCCAGGTCCACGCACGAAACAAGGAGCAGTTGACCCCTTTCCTAGATTTCTTGTGGTGGGATCTGCTCTCGTCAAATTTTGTAGTAGTTTCAAGACAAGTACCGTTAGGAAGAGTCCTACAAATTCTACTGGTGCTCGAAGCAGGGTTGAAAGAACTGTCATATATGGTGCCCGAACAGGGACACAGTCCCTTCGCCCCATTGGGCGCGGGAGGTTCATAGTCCTGGGACGATGAAGGATGAAAAACTTGAAGACATCAGGAGCACTGAAGACATGAAGAAATTCAAATGTGGAGAATTTGGAGCTCGGAGCAAAGAGAAAATTGTGTCACAGATGTTGGAAGGGAAATCCTGCAGCTAAAGAGGACGAGAGTTGTGACGTCACCGAAGATACGTGGAAGTATGAAAGTTGTATGCTGATCCACCAAAATGATAAGCGACAGGAAGCAGAAGGTGGTAGGGTCTAGTCTTGCATTAAATGAAAATCTTTTAAGGCGAATGAATATATTGAGGAAAAAGATGAATGAAAATTCTCAGAGTATACATGAAATGGTGGAGGAGATCAATGAAAAAATGAATGAAAATTTTCAGGGTATACGTGAAATAAGGGAGGAAATGATTGAGAGGATGAAAGAAAACTTAAAGTGGAGAAGGGGATGTCCCAGAGTATACGCGAGATGAAAGAAAACTCAAGCAGGATAGAGGAAACGATGAATGGAAACTCCCATAGTATACGTAAAATAGTAGATAAAATGAATGAGAAGCTTGACGATATGGTTGGTAGGATTGAAAACCGAATTGATCAGATGGCAGAACCAAAAACTTATAAAACAATTGTCATACCGCAGGTGAAAGACGAAGCGAAATAATTGTAGAGAAAGCAAGATGAAATCGAAGAACGGCTTCAGACATTGCAGAAGGATCAACTAGTGAGCGAAATTGTTGATGGGACAAGCCAAAACAAACTAGAGCTTATGATTAAAGGAAAGATCGAGGAAGATGGACGGAGCCATCGAAGAGAAAGTTTAGGTGGTGAGAACCCAAATCCAACTACAGGTGGAATCCAGTATCCAAGAGGTTAAGGCGAATTTACAGAAGTTAGCGCGAAATATGGGAGAAAATCCGACGGTGGCCTCGATGGTTAATGGTGATACTATGAAGGGAGCCACCAATGATCAGAAGGATTCTGAATCCGATGGATCGGAAGAAGAGGTATCCATTAAGGAGTCTAAATGACTGAAGGAAGTTAGCAAAACAACTTCTCCAGTATGAACCCTCATGCGAAAAGAGGAAACCTTCGTCTCGGAGAGGGCATTGTTTGATCAAAAGAAACAATAAGAATGAAATGGACGATAGTGAGTATTCTGAACCAAGTAGCTATAGCTCCTTTTGTAGAGGCAGTGGCTATCGAAAGAGACACAAGCGTCAATACCAAAATCGGTGCAACAGCCAAGAGGAGGGGGAACCTCAGAAGAGTCCTGGGGATAGGGGTATTCATATTCGATTAACCGAACTCCGTTCCTTTACCACTTTCGCAGCTGCCAGGGGTGATAGGTCAGCGAATTTTTTATATACAAATTTGAAGGGGGAGGTTCACCAGTCGGAATTCCTCAGAGTCAATGGAAACGAATACTTCCTTTTCTGTTGAAAGGACCGGCATTATCTTGTTATAAATTCTAACTTAGATAAGTTTGGGAATTATGAAGATTTTCTCTATCATTTTCTACAGTATAATCACTGTAAAAATGCGCGCAGTGCAAGACTGGCCCAACTGAGGACTACGCAATATAATGGAAAATATGATGGGAGTTTGGAGAAGTTTGTTAGTAGTCGGTATAGCGAGATTCGGGAACTCGTTGACTGAAGTTCTGAGGAGCGAATATATAATTGCATTTTGTCATTACTGCCTGTAGCTGTTCGAAAAGTGTTTGCAACTGTGAGCCATCTTACGGAAGTTGGAGTTTATTCCCGATGAACCATGAGAACATATACATGAGTCAAACCGGAAATGTTGCGAAGAGGTTCCAAGGAGACAACCACCGAAGACAACACCTGTAAACGAGGTAGGCACGGCACCTAACCCAGAAAAACATGAACAGAAGCAGCAAGGTCACAAAGTGATTACCATTGGTCGCGGAGAAGGAACCCCAGGGGAAGAGGTTAAGGTAATCGTAGGCGAGGATCAGATGGAGAAAAAGGACAGAGATGGCCAAGAGGCAAGAAATATGGCTCTAATGAAGAATCAGTTCCTGGGTCAAGTAGGCAACATGCCAGACGTTTAAAGATGCATTGGTGGAACCAAAAAAACGAAGCAGGACTCCGGATCTAAGGGTCGAAGTTACCGGTTGTCAAAATTTAGAAGATCGGGACCCATAAAAGGACCAGGTTCTTGGAAAACTTGTAAACAATATTGTGTATCGCATCAGTTATAAGCATGTGGCTGTAAAGAGAATTGGATGTGTGTCGAAGAGAGAAAGAATCCCGGAGGAATATGAAAACTATTTTAATTCCCATATGAATATTGGACGTAATGGTAGATTGCCTAGTGGACACTGGATCTGAGAATACTTTATGTTCGGAGCGATTATGGAGGCAACTTTAAGATTTTTTCGAAATTGCAGTAACGTACTAGGAGTAACGTCCAGTTGATAGACGTTCCAGGAACCAGGACGACAAGTGTCTGAGCGAAATTTGTTTCCCGTTAGGCATAGTGATATTATCTCTAATGAAACTAAGAGTGAGAGGTTTGAATCAAGACGTAAATCTTGGCAAAGACTGGCTTCCGAAGCGTAAAGTATGGAGGGACTTCAAATCTTGCATTGTGAAGCTTGAGGCCCGAGGATCGACGGTACAGATATCCATGACACGACCAAGGATCACTCAGATACAGGAGGAAGACCCGGTCGTGGGGAAAGCTATGGGAATGGTCGAGCTAAAAATGGTTACGTGTCATTCTGAGGATACTTGGAGGTGTATGGTCAAGGTTACGTATAACCCGATGGGCAAGATAAAAGTTGTTGAAGTTAAGCCTGTAGCCATTTGTGGGATTTAGTGGAAACCGCCAGTGGAGAAAGATAGTGCCAGGAACCGAAGTAGGAGGCTATCAATGGAACCCACAGGGAAGGACGGATTAAACAAAACATGTACCACGGATGATGAGATTGATGCAGCAGTCATTTCTACGGGCGCCACGCCTGAGGTCCAAATTTGCGGCCAGTACTGATTAAGCATCGAAAAGTGTTTACCAATGATCCAGGTCGTATACAGGATTACAAATACTGCATTGAAGCGGATACCGATTAACCGATCACGAAGAAGTCATACCCGATCCCTATATATTATCGATCGAAACTACAAGCTAAAACCCAGGAATGGCTCAATCTGGGGATTATTAAACCCAACTTGTTCCCCCACAATCATCCTATTGTAGTGGTAAAGAAAAGTGAATTGTTTACAGCTTCACTTGATAAGAGATCATTTTCTCTTGGAAATATTGACAATTATATAATGTAAAGAAATATATCGAATGACATTTTGTCAATCAGGTTGGAGACAGAGGCAAAGCACCATGGTCGAAGAGTCTGGAAGTTTTTCCGATTGTGAAACTGTCAAACTGCCAATTCGTACAACTTCTGTGCCTAAAAACACTGAAAAGGAAATATGGTAAAGATGTATTTCGCGAGCTATTTCTTCAATATGGTAA
>JAGDQP010061155.1:0-10669 GCA_022664845.1 Lepisma saccharinum
GTACAGATGCTTATCAGAATAATGGAAACACCTGTAGTTGGCAACACGTCAGATGTATGGGTTGGCAGTGGTGTCGTGGCGACCGCAGCGCCGGACTGCTGGTGGTGGTGTGTTAGGTCGGTCTCCATACTACGTCAGGCGTCGTGGAACAGGAGTGTGCAGTGGCTGCAGCAGACGGAGGTAGTGTAAAATGGGAGACCTCTCAGAGTTTCAAAGAGGGCAAATTGTTGGTGCGCGGTTATGTGGAGTGAGTGTGACGGCAGTGGCTAGTGTGTTAGGTGTGTCGCCAGGGACAGGGCACGCCGGGTATTAAAGCGCATTGTCACGCGGAACCGTCGTGCCACTGCGGCGCAAGTGACGGAGGAACTCAATCAGCACCTCCCCCAACCTGTTTCGACAATCACAGTCCGCCGCGAATTACATGACATGAACTTACGGGGTCGTGTTGCACGGGCCAAACCTCTCATCAGGGACCAGAACGCTTTAGCACGCCGCAAATGGTGCCGCGACCATGCAACTTGGACCGTTGACGACTGGAAACGTGTGGTAAGGTCGGATGAGTCACCATTCACCCTATTCCAAACCACGGGCCGTGTTTATGTGTGGAGAACGCCCAAAGAAGCGTATGATCTGCAGTGTCTCCGCCCAACTGTGAAACATGGCGGCGGCACGGTGATGCTGTGGGCCGCAATATCATGGTTTTCATTGGGTCCTGTGGTCACACTTCGCGGACGCATCACTGCCAACGATTATGTCGCAATTTTAGGAGACCACTTGCATCCTATGGTCCGGATGTTGTTCCCGGACAATGACGCCATATTCCAGGATGATAATGCACCCATTCACACAGCTGGAGTTGTTGCAGCGTGGTTTGAGGAACATCGGGATGAAGTTCAACACCTCCCCTGGCCCGCCCAATCCCCAGATCTCAACATAATTGAACATCTGTGGTCCATCTTGGAAACACGACTCCGGCGACGATTTCCACCTCCATCCTCTCTCACAGAACTGGCCGATGCCCTGCACGAGGAATGGTGTAATATTCCACTTGCTACCATTCACGACCTCTATGCCTCCATCCCACGTCGCATCAAGGCTGTTCTGAAGGCGAAAGGTGGCCCGACACCATATTAATCTGGTAAGTTGCACTTTCGTTCAGGTGTTTCCATTATTCTGATAAGCATCTGTATATAAATGATCAATGTTCTGTTGGACAAAACTGCGGCGAGACCTTTCCAATCACCACCTTCCTAGCCTTAGTAGTTCATGAGTTCAAAGTTATTGACAGACGGACAGAGCGGTTGTATAAGGCGTCACAGCACCTGTTGCTGAAGCCGAAAAGTGTTTATCTGAACTTACCTGCATTTGACAAAACTGTTCTCAAGCATTTCTACATTCATTCGTTGTTCTTTAAAAATGCACTGGAAAATCATCTGATATTTAATTTCACAGGTTAAAATTAATATCTCTGAGTACACACATTGTGTTCGGAGAGGAAATCTCAAAGCTATTTCGTAATTAGTACTTACGAAGAATGAGCATTTAAAAACGAACAAAAATGAGCCCTCCCCACCGAGATACCTTACCAATCTCACACTATCTCTCGCAATTAATTTAATGGACTCCTCAAAGCCAAAGTAATCTTTTCTGTTAGTAGTTTAGACAAAGAACCGGAATGTAAACAGCTGAACACAATTAGTGGAATTGGTCACCTACCTAACTCAATTTTCTTACACAGATTCAGTACAGTGCAGGGTCTTGAAAAACCAAAAGCAGTAACAACAGGTGCATGCTAACTTACAATATATGTGATCCTTTGATCAAGTTCCTCAGTCGCCATTCCTGATTGGGTTTAATTCTCATCTGTGTTGACTTAATGAAAGCTGAAGAACATCTAAATTAAACACGAACATCTGATACTTCCTCATGACAAACTTTCTTTCTGGAAGGTTTAAAGAAGAAACACTAAACTTTTTAACGATTACAATAATAATAATAATAAAAAAAAACATATTCAAATATCTGGACTAATGTCGAACATTTTTGCGAGTTTTTAGGAATTAGGAATCCCTTTTCACTATTTCTGAAAGTGTTCACCAACTTATAACGCAATTTAGTTCAATTGTTTTTATTTTTAAATATTTTTAATAAACTAACAATGTTTAACGGTCCCCGGTGGGTGAGTGGTAGCGCTCCCTGCCTTGTAATCAAAGGTGTTATATCCGATGCGGATACAAGTGGTTCGAAGCCCACTTTAATCTTAGGTAACCATCTTCAGGAAGTAATGTTTATCTGATTAAACGCAAGGGGTACAGTACCATCGATTTACCTTGAGTTTAGTACCTCTCAGCAGAACAACCATCATCTTCATTGCCATGTGTAGAAAACCATTCAATACAGAATTGTGGTTTGCGTATCACAAATATTTCTTTTAAATGCTGTGGACATGAGCAAATCACTCAACACTTCAGATTGTATTTGCTGAAAGTCGGTTGGTCAGCGTGAAGTGAGTGGGAACAGTCACTGAAAATTTATCTTTCAATTACAGTCGACGGGAATTATCCCGCAAAGAAGAAATGTATGGGAATTATATAGGGCAAGATTAAGAGCCAAAAACCCTGAAAACTTTAAGCGGTTAATATATGCTTATTTTGAGGTAAATATTTTTGTTCCTCCTATTTGGGAGCAGGAATTCTATGGAAGAAATAAAGGTAAACTTATGAATGATAGGAATTTTTAATTTCTAATTTTAAAACATTCTTCTACTGAGCAGTTGGTAGAGCGCTGACTTAGCATTTGGGAGGTCCTGGGTTCGGTACCAGCGACCACTGTCATTCCAGATTTTCTCCTCAGTCATACTAGACAAATGCTGGAACGGTACCTTCAACTTAAGCCCTGACTGACTCCTTCCCTCGTTCTGAACCATAGATGCCTGAGAGCCATAAACAAATAAAATTCAGTTTATTATACATTCTTCCATTTCGAACATTTAAAAGAAAATAGATTATTATTTTGGAGGAAAATTGTTTTAAATTCAAGCCCTTATTAAGAGGTTTATGGTACGTACATCAGTACGAGTTATCAACGCCTTTCTTGCGAATTTTCTAATAGTCACTGACTTCTGGAATTCTCAAAATGAATATCTGAATACTTATTCACCACAAAATAAACTTGATCGTATCAGATAGATATTACATTCTCGTATCGTATAAAGCTTAAAATGTGTCGTTTCGTTCACTATAGAAATTCACACTGTGGTACTAAACTCTGGAAACCACATGTTTAATTCGAGATCGACTGGTGATTTTTTTTAAAAAAATAATTATATTTTAATTATTAACGAATACATCCTATATCTATCTGCAACCCACACGACGCTGACGCTGTTTCTGTTATATACGAGCAAGGCGAACCACAGAGACTTGAATTGAGGTCTTTGTGGGATCTTTGTCTCAGGCCAGGATGGGGAAGGTGTCGGCCAGAACCTTTCTTACATTCATCTGGTGAAACCGAGGAAAACCCTGAAAAACCTCAGTCAGGATAGACAGATTCTAGAAGAATGAAGAACTACTGGGTAGTATGTGCAAGATGACACAACATTTTACGTAACTAGATTTTTATTGTTTATTATATGTCGAGTAACTTTTAATGTGCTTTTTCAAGAATTCCATGGTGCACGCACAGGAAGAAAAGCTTTTTTTATCCTCCAGCAGAACAACAAATGTAGGATTCAAATTGAATTTATTTATGGCCCTCAGGCAACTCAGGATTGGGCTGGGGAGAAGATGTTAAAAAATAGTCAGCCAGGGCCTTCACATTCTTCCAAGAACTTTCCGATGGATAATTCAAATCTCTACCAACTGAGCTACGGCCACTCGATATATATGATTCGATTTAATTAATGGATATCTTGAATCATTATGAATGAGAACGTCTTTTGTAACAAAGTAATAAGCAGTGTTGCCACGAGACAAGATGAGACAGAGAAATCAGCTATAGAAAACGGAGCTTATTCTAAGCTTTTTTCATTAATCGAAACTTCAACTTCAGTGGTCGACAATATCTTCTAAACAAATGCTCGAATTCCGCAACGCTTCAGTCTGGAGGTAAATGACATACGTCTCATCGTGCAACTCCCTTCGCTGAACAACGGCGTATGAATATGTCGAACCTATGCAACTGACCCCTGACAAGCGGAATCAAAATACCAAGTTTGTCAACATTAACGTGGCAGGAACAACTGCTCCACTACTATCCATCCGGGTGCAAAAACTTCTGCACCTGTTCGAAGTGTTCAATTCTGTTGACAGGGTGTCTGTCGCTGATATACCATAGTAATCGTAGCTCTCTTATCAATAAGGACGATCTCTTCAATACATTTTCATCATCCGAAACAATCTTCTTCTATAGTCAACCAAGATGACTTCCGCTAAAGGAACATCACTGCCACCTATGAACCTTCATAGTAGGTACGAACTATTACTGCACTTTGTTTTGTTGCATTAGCGTTCTCCTTCGGTTGTAAATTGCTTATGCTTATATATAACGAACTAGAATGTATAATTTGAAGTTAATATTCTCTTTGAGTAACAGTTTAAAGCTTTAAAAATATATTGTTAATATACTAAATGAATATATTTGTACTAAACTGTTCAGAATAAAAATGATTTCTTTTTAAACTGGGCGGTATGGGTTTTAACTCGCTACATTCTTTTCTATTTGTATCTGGGTCTAACAAACTGTAACCGTAATTGCTAGCCTAAGAACAGGGCGTACATTTGGGGATTGAACTCAGGACTCCTTAATTATAAACAAACAAATGTGACCACTGATCTACTTGGAACATTACTTTGTTACATGTCCCTCTATATTTATTATTAAGGTTCCTGCAAGAAAATATTATCTTGCTAAAGCAGATACATTTGCCAGTCTTCTGTAATATATTTCCGAACAAATCTTTGTCAAGGTTTTCTTGTGTCGTTTATACGGTTGCGGGTATAATAAAATAATAAGTGAATTATTTACCTGCAATATTATCTGTAGAATAATCAGGATCAAAAAAGGTAATATCTTCAGTGCTGTCCATTGTTAAACTCCACGAAAGAAAGGATAACACGGGAAAGACACATGTAATGAACCAAAAACATCAAATAACTACATTAACACAGTTGTAGCAAGCATGCAGAAATAAACTTGTCATTGATAACAAATACATAATAAGATAATGTGTAAGTCTGTGTGAGAGATAAAAACACGGACACAGAATGTGTGTGTGTGTGAGAGAGAGAGAGAGGGAGGAGAAGAGAGAGAGGGAGTACAACACAATGGAAGTGATAATATTGAATGATATAATACTTACCACGCGTGCTTTTATGGCTCAATGAGTCCTCAGTTCCGTCGAGAGGTGGCAGCATTGAAGGCCTTTTCTCCCGCGCTCGGGAATTCAAGTCAGGCTCAGACGACATCCCAATAAATTGTTTATTTACTTTTTAATTAAATGCAACAGTTTCTTTCCACTAACCACTTTGTAATGTTCTTGCATTCATATAGTCATCATATTCCATAGCGTTGTGTTTTTTTCCTCTCTTAAACACTCAATTTATGTTTATTAAAGAAAAGTGAAAAGTGACACAGAAGTGCTGCCATCTGTACTCATTTATGTTTTTTTTTCAAAACTATATTCTTTAATCGCACTGACACAACATTACGTATCACCACAACACAATTATCAAGTCCTTGTGAAAGGATCCTTCTCATTCAGTTCCGGTGGCGATATTGGGCATTTTTGATAGCAAAATTGTTTATCCTTTTCGCCATGGCTGCAAACTATCGCCGCATGACCTAGAACAAACAACAAAAATAAGAGTCAAGGTTATGTAAATATAATTGGATCTAAAAAAAAAATGCACAGTAAAATTAGCTCAAAATACAAGATCAACGACCCTCATGCTCGAAATATATACAAAAATGGAAAGTGTAGAAAGTTAAAAGAGAAATACGGTCATCAGATTCCAAATCACTGAATCCAATCTGAAGTCAGTTTTCTCTTTGCCTTCTTTTGTTTAGGAACTAGTCTGTAGTTGAAAAATACAGTTGTTGCCCTTATTGAAAAAATGACTGAAAAAATTAAAAAATCTAAAAAAATCTGAAGTCAGTTTGTATCTACTTGCTTTGACTGTGGCGTTAAGATGCGTTACAGACTGACTGATGGACGGACGGACAGACAAACAAAGTGAAATCGAAAATATTCACAAGGGCGAGAAATATAAGAGTAACTACAGTATTCAAACACCTATGTCCGCATTTTTGGTAGATCATCAAATTGTTAGGGGGGGGGGGGGTCCTCTAATTCCATTTTGTATGTTTATTATTCAAATATAGTGTCTAACCTTATTTGTTATTTGGGTTTTAAAAAGTGTTGAAAACTGCATCTGGAATCAAGCACGAAATGCGGGTTTAAAAGAATAACAGAATTGTCTTTTTTTTTATTCATGTTTCTAAGTTTCCCCTATAAGTTTCCTTTTCCCCTATAATTTTCCTCTGCCTCTATAATTTTCCCTTTTCCGTTTGATTAACGTTTCATCCTTTCTTTGTTTGCCACACTCAGAAAGTTAAATTCTTTGTCACTCAGTAGTTGGCAGCATTTATTTACAAATTTTGTCCTCTCTGGCTTTCACAAAAGTCCTTGATATCACCCAATTCATGCTGCAACACAGACATAAACTTCACTTTGGTCATCTCTGTTGTGTAAATATGTGTGCACATTCTCAATACTCCATGCCACAGGGAACACGATTAAGCACGTGATAAACTACAGGACAAAGCACAAATTTGAAACCACAATATTGCAGATCATGTGTTGCAGCAGGGTTGATGTTTTGGTAGGTTGTTTACTAAGCAATCACTAAATGCCTGTTGATAATAGTCGGGTATGAAGCGCTATGTCATCCAACCAGAAACCAGAGATAGAGACCTTCTAATAAGCCCAGAATGTGTTATTATGGATCTCTATGCAAAACAAAGGCTAAATTATTCATGCAACATGTAACTAGAGTGAGTCACAACGCTTGTATTACCGTAGTCGATAATTTCACAAATGACAGACTGCTTCCTCTTTTTTGTTTTTGTTTTCATTATGCAACAACTTGCCAATTTGAGTTCACAAAGGATTTTATTTTTTCGTGTTATAAGAGAACAGTTAACTGAAAGTAATTTAAAGTATATTACACAAAATAATAGACTATTATTCGGCAATATTGCATCTAAATACCAGTCCTGTTTCAGCAGACAGAATAAAAACTCATTTTTGTATTAAAAAATGCACAACTTTTTGTTAAAATTTGCTCTCTTAATGTATAGGGTGATCCATTAATGAGAGGAAATATTCGGTAGCAATAAAAAGAACTCAAATCAACGTTCATCAAAAATAGCTTCGCTAACCCAATTTCCAACTTCGAGCCCAATCAACCTATTACGCCCACAACGATAAATATCAGACCGAATTTGGAAATAAGTGGCCGAATTTTTAAATAAAGGGTCAAATTTTGAAATAAGTGGACGAATTTGGAAATATGTTGTGAAATTTGAAAATAAATGGCCAAATTTGAAAATAAATGCCTGAAATGCACAATGACGATATCAAGCCTTGTAACGATAATTTCGTTTCATTATAAAAGGAAAAAACCTGGGCGAAGATTTTGGTTTATTATTTTAAAATTTGTTTGAAAAAAGTCATATATTTTTGGCAATTCCTTTGACATTAATTAGCAGTGCATGTGTGATATTGAATACATTAATCAGAGAAGAAATATTTCCATTTGCAGCTTGTCAGCATGAAGAATACATAATGTATAGTAAACGTACACATTATGTTCTCCAATAGCTCGACAGGTGAAGTCAAGTTCTTCACGCCGGAAGTACATGTTTTCCAGGAAGAAAACAGATACTTTACATACGTGAATCTGCATGAAATGAATCTACATAATAAACAAGAAGCTACTGTATTCTTTGCAACTGGAAGAAAGCAATTTCTTACTGGAGTAAAGTTTCAAAGGGAATCTGGCACTGAAAGTTAATTGATGGAACTCATAGTAAATCTATCGAAACCTGAAACTGTTAAAGATCTTGGAGTTGTTTTAGATCCAAAATTAAACTTCGGGCGTCACATTGAAATGATCACTAACAATGCGTACAGGAATCTTGGGTATATTTATCGTTTTAGCAAGGATCTCCATCTTGACTGAACACTTCTAAAATTGTATTACTCTTACGTGAGATCACAGCTAGAATACTCCTGTATTATACGGACTCCGAACACTCAGAAATATGTTAAAGCAATAGAGAAAATCCAGTGTAAATTTTTGAAATTACTAATGTATAGAAAAACCACATTATATCCTGCATACATATCATACAGGGAATTAGTGAGCAATTTTAATATACAAACTTTGGAACGAAGAAGGCATTTAAATGATTTAATATTTCTGTACAAATTAATACACAATCAAATTGATTGTATTGATTTAATTCCGAAAATTTTCATTCAAGTTCCGAACACTAAAACTAGATTAGGTAATAATGGGACATTCTATTGCAAAAAGCAAAGGACTGAAATTCTATATAAATCCCCAATTTGGAGAATGAGTGCTTTCTACAACAAAATTGAACCTAAAGTTAATGTAGATATATTTGGAATGACTTACAAAGAATTTAAAAGAACTGCAGGTGAAGTAATATGATTGTTTCTTGTATCTTGTAATTACTATCATATACACGCAAGCACTGTAATTAGGCATATTGCCTGTTGTGTTATGTTTTGAATAAATAGTGTCAGGTCATAGTACTAGCTGTGGAAGCGCAAAAAAAAAAAAAAAAAGTAATTTAGAGGGAAACGTAAGAAACCTCTGTTAAAGGAAGCTTTTGGTTCGAGGCTTAGCTAGCTAAATTCCCAAAAGGTATTGGAAAGCACTTGGGGCGAATTCACGAGATCTAGGCAAGATCCGTAGGTTGGCTGTAGCTCCCACAGGCTTATGATATTACGGAATGGGGCATGCTTAACCTCTTGGAAGAGCTCTAGTCAAGTAGTATAGTTCATGTGTCGCAAGCGCCGATAGGGGTAGACTACAGACAATGAACGTTAGAAGCTTTGCGTTGAATGAAGAATATAGGTCAAAGCTCACTATATTTGAGAAGTAAAGAGTTCTAGAGGGGTTCTTATGTATTTGCCAATCCTACCAAAGGAAGATTTTTTTTATTACTGAGGTTTAGAAGACAGTAAGTCCAGAAGTAACTCCAATCAGTAATTCCAGGAGAAATTCCAGTTCAAGTTTACGTACAGTGTGAAACTCCAGTTGTCAATTAATTTGAGAAATAGCCAAAGCCGAGAGTTAGAAGACGGATATCTTCTCATTACTGTATATTCCTGGAGAAAGCAATTCTGGAGAAACGTTCAGAATTTTTGCTTCTCATTCTAAATGTTAACAAGATTCTTATCACGGAATCAGAAGTTCAGTTTTCAAATGGTATTGTAGTGTTAGTCAATGAACACATTTATTTTGGAAAGCTAAAATCGTGCATTAGTGAAAAACTAAATCAAACTGTTTTAAACGTACAAGCAATCAGAAGAGGTTGTAATAGTGTAAGGCATACCAGGCCTCGAACCTGGTACCAGAACCATTTATTTACATGGACACATATAACCACCTCCAGAGGAACATTTCTTGCATCGCGTGAGTATTATACGCCAACGTCCTTCCGCAAACATCATGCATAGACAATAGTAAGCGGAAGCAGCAAGACATGCATAAAGCTACAGAACAGGCAGTACGTAACGCCTGTTATATAACATTTGTATGCAATCAAATAACAGTAAATATGTTAATAGCGCAAAGACTCTTCCGGGCTGATTAGTTGAAAACAAGGAGCTTGAACTGCATGGGCCATCACCTTCCCCTGGAAACATGCTGACCCTTGTCGTTTCCAAGCTCCTCTCTTTCCCAAAAGGGGAAAAGAGAACTGACAAAATAGTGAAGTACTGTGGAACATGAAGCATTCAGTTACAACCTCGAGCAGAGACACGAGTTCGATAACTGCAGAACTTACAGCAGTAGACTTCATATTAGTGAACAGGCTGACTGGACTACGATAGCATAACTTTAGAGGTTGTGCTATAGACTTACTCTGACAAACCTCCAGTGATTGGTAACGATTACTAGCACAAAGGAAAGTAACACAAGCCATTTGTTGGAAATATCCTTAGTTACGAGGAAAGCTAGTGAAAGTACTCGCAGAAAGTCAGCAAACGAGTATCCTGGTGAAATCATTTTTCTTTATGATGATGAAGAATTAACTTACCGTAATAGAACCGAACTGTTGAAGATTTAGTCATTAAAAACTATCGTCAAAAGAACTACTTAACTGTAGAAGACTTTCTTCCGTGCTATAATCATAAGTATATAGACATAGTTATTCAGTATAATTTTCTTTGATTATCAATATTACAACGAAGCGTTAGTTTTGTATATATGTATCATTGAAATCGTTAAGTGTAAACCATAAGACTAGTGAGTTTCAAGTATAAACCATTTATTGCAGTCAGTACTAACCACGAAACTCTAGATTATTTGTCTCGTCGCTACATTAGTGTTTTAAGTTTCAGTTTTAAAGATCA
>JAGDQP010061159.1:788-12088 GCA_022664845.1 Lepisma saccharinum
CATTTTAAAATATCAGCCACCCAAACCATTTCTTGTGTGGATAGTACACGTACTAAAAGAAACTTTCTTTCTTTTCCACTTCGAATAGGATCGTTTGGATTATCTTTGACGAATTTATTTCAACAACATCAATTAGCCTCTTCTGTAGAGCAACTCAGACAACATGAGAAATTATTGACCACTGAGATAAATAATATGAAGAATAGTTTTACTGAGGAACTTAAATTTGTTAAGAATGTAGTTTTACAGATAAAAAGGACATTTTTTGGGGATCCAAATGCACATATTGAAATCATTTTCTACTTTAGCCCAAGAAACACGTAAACTTTCGGCATTATATGCCCATTATTTTGCCCAAAGTGAAATTAAACAATTTATGTCTCACGTTGGAACAAATAAACTTTCTCCACAAATTTTAGCAGAAGACCAAGCGTTAAAACTTGTTTCAGAACATGAACTAATTAGGGACACTATATACACGGTTTTAAAAACATTATTTTTTTCTTTTAATTTCCAGACTAAAAACGTTGATCTGTTGATACAAGTTCCTCTGATCAAAACTTCGTCAATGTCGACACCTCTTGAAGTGGTAAATTTGGGATTTTTATACCAAAAGATACAGACAACTATTCCTCTTCCTCATTTCGTCTTTACTTCAGGCAATGAATTCCTAGAAATTGAAGAGCAGTTTTGCTCATTTCAAAACTTCTTATACGTATGTAAACCTAACAGTTTTAGAAATTCATAAAAAACTAATTGCATAACGGAACTGGTATATAAAGACACATTTTCCTCATGTCAACTTCAAACTTTTGACTCTAATGCCAATTATGTATACAGATATACAGACGCTGGTATATTACTTTCTTCTTTAGTGCCCTTTCATTGAACATACAAATCTGAAACTGGTATTTCTCACAGTAAGCCGCACGAAAACACCAATAACGCTTCGATTTTCTTTCACTACAATGAATTTGAGCATATAATTATGAAGGATATGATTTTACTTTCGAAACTACAGATACAGACAACGACACATCATTTAATTCTAAATAACACAGAAATACTCCCAATTCTCGTAGAAAATTCTATTATTCCTCAATTGGACAAACCGACTGCACAATTAAATTCGATAAAAAATCGGCATAAACGAATCCAAGTCTTAGAAATTGACTTATCATATAGAAATAGTTTAATAATTATAGTAGTAGTGGTATTATTTTTGATAATAGCTTTACCTTTTGGGTACATATTTTATGTTATATCTAAGAGAATTAAAACTTTAGAAAACGCCAGGCAGTAAGTTTTTTTTATTCCCTATTTTCAGAGAACGATGATAAAAATTGCTTAGCTAATCCTCGCGATAAGTCTGATATGTCTGATACTAATTATTTTAGCCTATATTTTTACAAGGCTCTGTAAATTTAAACTGCCTAGAATTAGTGTTGCAAGACGATCTCAAATTGAACATATAGCTCTTAATCTTAATTCTATCTCTACACCTGTTACTTCCTTTGCGGAACAACATGTTTATGATGTCCCTCCATTTCTCTTACTGATCAGTGACACGTAGATTAAATCCCTATTTCACTATTCGACAAGCCACAAACCTCATACGTGACTCCCACTTCGACAACATTATTGCCATCTTCTCCACCTCCAGCAATCCCCATTCAAAAAAAAAAAACTATAATCATAATATCTCAACCAAAAACGCCTACACAATCCTACATCTTCTCATTAAAAGATATGTCTCGCAATGAATTTTTATCCTACTTAGTATGAACGAAAGCGCCACACTCTCATAAAACAACCTCACCTAGCTGGCAATGAACAATTATCTAAATTATATTATGGACTTCGCCATAGGATGGCAGCAGACCAGAAACATCGCCAACGCTTTAAGCAGCATTCATCGAGAGGGTAACCCAACACCCTCGAAGAATCAGAAATATCCATTTCATCCAGTGATACGTGGCATATAACCAGTGATTTGTTATTATTTTATTATTATCATATATATAAAACCTTTAAGTGTTTCCCACTGATTATAGTACAATTGCAACAATAATTTTGCATTTTCATATACTATATAGATATCGACGGTGATGGTGCTACATCTAAGCAGTATGGTGGATGGTAATATGTACGACTCAATGAATAGTGACGAATTTCACATAAAACTACGTTTAGATATGAAATTATCTTTGGTAGGGGTTATGTAAAGGATATCGGTCAAACCTAGTACTGTATCCGATTATTTATAGTAGCATGTACATAAACAACAAAACTGCTTTCAGTTGAACTTTCCGTATCGTATGTTGTTTGTACATTGTAATGATTAACAAATACATACATAGACAATAAGAAAGGCGAAAGAAGCCTACGTGTGAACAATCATACATAACAAGTTATATGTAACACTCTTATTATGTAACAATCTGTTGATGTCAGTCTTAATTATGTTGGTAGCGCAGGAAAACTCTTCCGGACTGTATGAGTGGAAAAACAGGAACTTCAAAGTGCATGGGCCATCACCTCCCCTGGAAAAGTGCTGACCCCTGTAGTTGCTTAAGCTCCTCATTTTCCCGAAAGGGGAAAAATGAGTTTTATATATGAGAAGTGACATAGTGAAACACACAGAGAGTACAGTGACATTTACTAGCACTTCAGTGAAGAGCGCCTCATCTTTGTACCATTTGGAAATAGGCTGACGAATTCAGCTTTTCATACAAATCAACCATACAGTTCGGGTGAGTGTTATGGCGCTACCATTTATATTCACGATATTCAGAATGAGACTAAAACCTCCTTTCTGAAACTATTCCTTATTTTATTATCAGCTACATCCTTATATCCCCAGTACCTTGTGCCTGAAAGGCGCAGAACGATACGACAGTATGGGTATTAAATTTAATCTTCAAAAGCTGAGAGAAGCAATCCAGGGATGCCCTCTGCTTGAAGAGGTAGTGTGTATGGAGTGTAATGCGAAATCTTCCCTATGGGGGGTGCCACAACTAGATACCAGAGGAGAATATTTGAAATACCTTGTAGGACAATTCGGTCCATCCGTCCATAACGCCGGTGTAATACCAACATTTGTGGGGCCAAGAGGTTAGTCCTTTATCGACTTGACATTGACAACTAGTATGGAAGACAGGTTACAAAGTTGGAAAATACATGACAAGATATCAACGAGTGACCATAACATTATTTCCTTCAATGTTGTGTATCAAAATTTAGATCAATCAAATAATCGGCAAACAAAATTAAACTTATTTACAACAGATTGGCAAAAAATAAATAGAATATTAAAACTTCCCAAAATTAAAATTAATAAAGATGAAGACTTGGATATGCTGGTTTCAAATATAGAGAAAGAAATCCTAACGGCCCTTTGACAGGCGACACCTGTTAAGAATACCCAATCAAAATTCAGGACTCCCTACTGGAACAACTACTTGGACAGACTAAGTAGACAAACTAGAGCCGCTAGGAAAAGCTATCGAAGTTCACAAGATGCAGTAACAAGGGGTAGAACACTAATTAAATACCGTGAATTAGGAATAAAGTATCATGATGAAATCCTTAAATATAAAAAGATTACTTGGGAGAAATATCTAGAAGCGAATATCTGCCAGGATCAGTGGGGATTCCCATATAGGTTGGTCATGGATAAAGTTATTTATTCAATGATGTCAACAGTACAAAAAGTAAATGGGCAGCTAACAAATTCATAGCGAGAGACAATACTAACGTTATGTTATAAATTATTCCCATAAGATAATCAAGAAGAAGACTCTCCAATTCACAGTAATACCAGACGAATAGCCCAAATACCACAAGTAGTGTAAGAAATATGAGCAGATGTCACGAATGAAGAAATGAACGCAATAATTAAGAAATTAAAGAATAAAAAGACTCTTGAATATGGGCAATATATACAACGAGGTGGTTAGAAACTTGAAGGAGGAATTGACTCCATATCTAACGAGATTGTAAAATTTATGCATAAAGCAAAAGAAAATTCCAACGTCTAGGAAGTGGGCAAAACTTATAGCCCTTAGTAAGGGACATGATAGAGATCCCCAGCTCGTGGGTTCGTATAGACCTATAAGCCTCTTGAAAACTTTGGGTAAGATATTCGAGAAAGTACTGTACCGTATACTAGAATTCAGCAACAGAGGTGTATAGATGACTGTATATTGCTGTACGGATTTTGTCCTAAAGGATGTACTAAAGATGCAATTCATAGACTTTTGGATGTTGTGACAGAGAAGAATACTTGAAAAAAGTATGTGCTCTCTATATTTGTGGGTATTGAGGGTGCGTTCGATAGTATGTGGCCACCGGCAGCACTCCGTAACTTGAAGGACTTAGGTACACCACAAGAGATATGGGAGATAATACGAGATTACTTTAGTGAAAGGAAAGTGGTAGTGGAAGGCACGGGTGAAAACGTTCTTATAGCACCGGAAAGGGGATGCCCACAGGGTTCTGTCTTGGGACCGCTTCTGTGAGATATAGCAATCCAACCTTGCTTTGAGGAATTAGCTGAGCGAGGAGATGTGTGTGGTGTGGTTGCTTTTGCGGACGATGTCGCAGTCATTACATCGGTTAATTCAAGAAATCAGATTGAAGAGCGGGCGGGGGCAATACTGCGTCCTCTGAACGATTGGTGCTCTAACAATAAGCTTAAACTATCAGCAACTAAAACAAAGTACATGTTATTCGGAAAGAAACTAAAATGGGACCCCTTGATCTACCTACGAGAACAAAAAAATCAAAAGGGTTAAATGCTTTAAATACCTAGGAATTATAATTGATGAAAATCTTAACTTTAATGAACATATGATATAAGAACACAAAGAACGAAGGTACAAAAAAATCAGCCACAAGCTTATTTCGATTGCACAGAGGAACTTTAAATTGAATATTTCTCAAATTGGCATTTATCAGAAACCTTTAATCAATGGAACAGCTAATTATGCGGTAATCGTGTGGGCACACAGATTGTTGGTAAATAAAAAACTGGCTGATTCTTATAACGGGGCCCAAAGGAATGTATTAATTAAACTTAGTGGAGCCTATAGAAGTACTCCTCATCTGGCAATGACAGTTATTATGGCCTCACTTCCTACCAGTTTAGATGCTGTAAGGAAAGCAGCAAAATATTGGTTAAAGAAGAAAAAGAACCTTGAAGTGGAAAGGCTCTCGGTAGGCATGTAGAGGATATCTCGGAACTACAGGAAGTGATTATAGAAAAATGGAAGCAGGAATGGCAAGCAACATCAAAATGCCAAAGACTTAAAAACTTAATCCTGAATCTCCAAATGAGACTGGAAAAGAAGAACCTAAAACCTACACGTGGCCTTTTGCATTTTCTTACGGGCCATGGGCCCTATAGGAACAAATTGTTCCAATTCGAATTAATAACTGACCCTAATTGCCAGTGTGGAGAAATTTATACTCCGGAGCACGCGGTCCTCTGGGGTCCCTTGCAGGAATAAAACACCTTTATTGAGGAAAGACGCTCTATCAGGCAAATTCCAATATATGAAATACTACATAATGGCGACTACTTAAGTATACTAAATAATATTACTGAATACACGTCTACTAAAAGACATGAACTCGACTTTAGAAGGAATGTGTAAGTGATGACCGATTGTGGGATGATAGTGTCTTAGCAGCATTAGGAACTCCTGTGCCAGGAAACCGGCAGTGAACTGCTGGAAGTGTGCTGAAGTGTGTTAGTGAGACTGGAGTTGGAGAGCCAACACCAGGTCTGAATGAATGGACTGCTGGAATCCAGCAGTTCCGGAATCCGGATAAGACTGTGCGGAGAAGGGACTGCGTGTTCATGTTACGTGAGTGTGTCGTGAATAGTGTGTGATACTATACAGGATAAATATTAGTGGATAATCTTAGTGTTGTGTATAAGGACCAGCTATCATCAATTATTCATACTAACCTCACACAGGGGAACCACGAGAATTCATACAGGTGAAGAGGAACGCATAGAATCTGGACTTCTTCATCGTACCAACAACCTCACACAGGGGAACTACGAGAATTCAGAAAGGTGAAGAGGAACGCATAGAATCTGGACATCTTCATCCTACCAATAATCTCCCACCGGGGAACCACGACAATTCAAACATGAGAATTCATGCAGGTGAAGAGGAATGCATTGTATCTGGATATCCTCATAATACCAACAAAAATAGAATTCATTAGATGGAAACTTGATGGATGGACACTGTATAACGAACTGCTTCTATCCTATACCTTTGTCATTTCCTTTCTTCTACTTTCTTCCTTTTCTTGTTTGTCATCCCACATAGTTATGGTGTTTCGTCCTACTTATGATTCTTATCAATATTCGCAAACAACTTAGAAGAATTCACACAGGTAGCACGTGAATTTTCTTATCTCTTCTTCCATTTCCTGAACTCTCTAACTAATTTTCAATTTCATTTCAATATTTTATTCCTGTTTCATTGTTTTGAAGAAGAATTCATCAATAATTAATCAATCATGGAACTTACTCGGGCGCAGAGCCTGCGGTCGGAAAAGCTGTCACGGCGGGGGCATTGAGTACTCTGAGTCTCCGTCGCGCCGCAAGCGAGCGAAATGCCGGAAATTGGTACCATCATCATCCAAACTAAGGATGCTTTACCTCTCATTGAAATACCATTCATAATTATAACAGTATAAATAAATAAAAAGCTGTGTTCCTCTAAATAAGTTTCATAATAACAGCTGGGAATTTACAAACAAAAGATTTTATTTTTCACTATTTCACTTTGTCACTTTACAGTCACCATTTCTCAACGTGATAAAACTTATTGAGATGATTGTTTTTTTTTTTAATTTCTCGTAGATTCGTGCGATACACTTGTTGGAAAGTCAGAAAAACATATTGCCAGATAACAGAATTCTCGACATTATAGCCAAACTTAGTTACACAACATTTAATACAGAATAGTATAAGTAGTCATCATGGAAAGGGTTTCTATAGGAAAAGATTAGAATAGGAATATATACTCAAGCCCCTTGTTTTTTTTTTGTTATTTTGTTTTTGTTTGTTATGTTTGTAGTGCAGTTTATGTCTTTTTCCTTTTATGTTCTACCCGTCTTCGTCCTCGTCCTTTCTCTTGTTTTTGTTACCAGCAAAACTGTAATGATTAAAATAAAGGGAAAAAAATATTTACTATGATGATACCCGGCCTATTTTTTCTTTTAGGTAATTGGCCTAGAAGCCCTGGAAACTGAGCAAATGAAAAAAAAGTGCACACAATCGGAAATTGTTCCCCGATTAACATTAGTTTTCCGACTTACGGGGAAGAAGATAAATATGGCTAGATATTTATTCCAGTTTTGTGGAATATTTTATTCTGTCAAATGCGTTGCATGTTAAGAATTACTAAAAACGTGAACCATTATCTTCTTAGTTACGTTAACAACTATGTGAACGGAAAAGAATTTTTGTATAGTATTAGGAGGAAAGAATTTAATATCCTCTGAAAAAATCCTTGTATTTACCTTTCAAAATATGAAATATATTTGCAAGTTTTATATACAGTACTTCTAGGTTTATAATTCAACTATTTTTGAGGAATGCTTAATTGGGTTAATTGTATTACCTTTCAGATACAATTAAGAAAGCAACAGAAGTTGTTATATCTATAATATCAAGAATTTAGAAGAGAAAGGAAGTTTGAAAGATAAGTTGTTAGAATCGAATGAATAGCTATTTATTAATTCCTTCTTTCTCTGCCTCAGCTACTTTATTTTTACTAAGCGAAGCGAATACGACCAAAAGTTATATCATAAGAAAAGAAGACTTCTAAGGAATACTTAATTTTGTTAACTTTGTTTCTCATGCGATACAATTAGAGGTATATCAACCACTATTTTGATAAGTTAAATATCGAGACAAAAATTTATTTTTCTCTTTCAGGAAATCAATTTTGTTTTTCGTAGCAGCGTAGGGTAGTCCACTTTTAACTCTCGGGAAATAGTTGCTACTGTTTTCTCAGGCCGACGACTGTTCGTTAGTTTGTATGGGGGTGGAGGCGATGGAACTTTATATACGCCTTTCATGATAATTAGTTCACGTCCCGGAATAAAAGAAAACGTTTTGTTAAGCGTGATATCTTGATACTGGAACGTAAAAGTTGTTTACCAGCAAATTTTGTGAATGACCAATTCCCTTATTATTTTGGGGCGCAGTATGGTCTACCAAACAGTGTAAAGTGCATATGTGTGTTGCTGAAACTTTTTTCACAAACGCTAATTAACCTTGAATATTGAAACTGTTTTTGTTTCTCGAAAAAATATTATTTTGGGCTTATCCCCTTTTACTTTGCACCATTTAATTACTTGAGAAGAGCGAACATGTTCGCTCAAAAATGACTAAATTAACAAACTCTTCACAGATTGTCATGTGTGTCATCGATTGCTGATTGATTACTGCTATTCCTCGGACTATTATGATGAGCTGTTAAATTTGCAAAGTATTTATTGGTGTTACCTCTGTAGGTCTGACTTGACCAAACTATTGATTGTCACAAACCTTTTTCCTTCAGCTGACGGTATTTGCTTCTTATTACCAATTACGTAGTTTATTCCCCATATTCTTCTTGGCTTCTCAAAAGATCAGCCTTCTTCACCTTGTCTTTCAAAGAATTTTATGAGTCATCGAAACGTTACAGCTACAGACATTCTACCTGTGTTAACCGACTTCGCATACGTCTCAAAAGACGGTTACAAAGACTGTTGCTGTTACCGGTATATGATCGTTAATTCATGTTTTACAAACGAAAGTCCATAGTGCTGTGACCGCCTATACACTTCATTTTAACTTATCTTACAAACGAAAGTCTAGATCAACCCTGAAATATCCGTTCAGAGAAAAAATAATAATCATCATCTTATGTTTGGTCACAAAGCAGAAAAATGCCATTTCAGATTTGGGAGATCTTATGTGCCTATTGCAAGCAGTTACTGCCGCGACGTTCGAAGCAAACCGTTGAAACTGAAGTTGAAAAGAAACTGAAATAAACAAACATACAACCCGAAAACCATATTGAAGCTTGGAACTTAAATAAACAAACACTCAACCCGAAAATCTTGGAACCAGAAGGTACTATGTCCACTTTTTGGCAAAATGTATATAACACTGCAGTCCTTGTACTGAAGGGCATCAGCCCCAAAAATATTATTTTACGAAACAACCTCCAAGTGGCTACAAATGTTCGACATGTAATGAATTTATACTGGCTTTTAAATGAAACTTCAAACTTTAAAACTGCTTTTTCTCAAAAATAACTGAAGTGGACATAGAATCTTGTAGTTCCTAGGTAACAATATGCTCCACTGTTCCAGATCGTTATGTGCCAGATCTTCTGAATAAAACCCTCTCAATTGACCAGAATTCGAATTTATTTATGGTCTTTAAGCAACTCAGGCTCACGAATGTCTCATTTGCGTATTGATAGAAATTGTGATCACAGCACTTGTTACTACTTTACCGTAAATAAGACTGACAAACGGCTGCTTTCCAAAGAGAATACGTATTACTTAATTTCAAAGGTATAGTCAGCGGCGGCGATTACCGCTCTGAGGTGAGTTAGGTTCTCAATATTTTTATTAATTTGAAGAACGTTTGATAAACATTATAATCTAGTTTTCAAAAGTGGAATTGCATAAATCGTAGGGTACTCTTGTAAACGGTTTATAATACATAGGACCAGCATAATTATTTAATTGATTATTTCTCTTAATTGATGTGAACTTGATTCTCGTAGCAGTATTCACATGCATATATGTGGCCAATCTGAATAATTGTGATCACTTATAAGCCTGTATACATGTTCTTATATATTTTTACATATTTTAGTACATTTATTCTTAAACACATCATCATATTCAGCCGTTTTCTATCCACTACTGGATTGATAAACGACCGTGCTCTGGGTCTAATAAGAAAATGCGAGAAAATTTGTACGATTTTATTGGTGCCGAACACTACAAGAAACGTCCGAGCTGTCGGCATAGTACCTAGAAGTTAGGTGATGAACACCTTCTAAACGAACTCGGTTATGGATGAGAAAACACAAATAAACATTAAATAATGACATTTATTGAAGGTCGTAACTCAGATAAATTCTAAGAATACAAGATTATTAAAAAAAAACATGGATCTTTATAGGAGAGATGTTAATACACCTCGTCGACGTCGTAGTTCTGAATCATGATGCGAATAATTTAGTTACAAATTTAAACATATTAAATATAAAATAGCAGGAATACAAATGAGTTTAAATTGATATCCAAATACCAAATTATACCGAATCAAGTACATATACCAACTTAGTTAATTTAGAGAGCAACATACCTTTTGAATTTAAGATGTTTCTGATGTGTTGACATGTCGAATGAATTGCACTTCGTATTCAGTTCAAACTATCACTTTAACTGTATGAGTGGTTTAATCGTGTTTAAACCAAAGATATAAAGTTCTGTAATTCTTCTGAGTCCAAAACGGAGTTTACTTTTTAAGATAGTTGTTCGATGGAAGTTAACGTAGAATTTAGGCTGAAGCTTTCGAAATACCCAATGACGATGGTTGAACACAAGCGTTTACGAATGACTGTCTGCGAGTCAGTCTAGAGAGAAGTTTTTGGTAATATTTATATTAGTCTATTTTCTAATTGAAGGAAGCACAGAGAATGTTCATGTGGGATAAAGTACAACTGTTTTCAGGGCGAAGCTGTATACAATTTTTAAATTATTTCTTAGATAGGTTCTTGTGTTACAATTCACGTCACTAAATAAGTTTCCTCATTGTCGCGTGGCTCTTGTGAAAGGGAACATACACATGTGACAAGTATTATTTCTTGTGAAGCAAGGTCAAATAGTGGTTATTGGAAAGAGTTCTTTTGGTAGGAAAATATACACGGGAACAGAAATGTTCTCACTGTCACGTAGCTCTGTTTTAACATACTAATTGTTACCTTGGAGCATAAGATAATTTTAGCGTTTGATCATGATACATTAGATTATAGACGTCGAGGAACAAATCTTAGAAACAACTCAATATAAACCAAATGTCTTACAAACTAAATATACTGTTACACAAGATTTTAAGAACATAATGAAATGATTAAATTGAAATCTATGATCATACAACATAATGAAGGCCTCCCCATTTCCTTCTACATATCTCGGTCTGCTGCTATCCTCATCCATGTAGCTCCTGAGAAACGCTTGATTCAATCTACCCATCCTAC
>JAGDQP010061160.1:0-12087 GCA_022664845.1 Lepisma saccharinum
AAACCGCGATAACAAAGATGGGCAGGGATGTAGATTGGATGGGGGAGAAACGAAAATCTGGCCGGATGGAAGAAGACCGTTGGGAAAACCGAGACGTCGTTGGGAGGACAAAATTAGAACAGATCTTCGAGAAGTAGGTGCTGGCTTGGTGTTATCCAGAATAGAATCTAATGTCCAAACGCCTGTTACTCCGGCGACGAACTAGCGAGGTCCATGTCATAAAGTTAGTTCGTTATTATTGGATTACTGGATTTTTTAATTTAAATTTAAATTTTAAGGCCTTTAGACAACTTTGTCTTAACCGGTTGGATTACTCGAGTTCGAAGTGTAATTTTATTGGAGCTCTTGCAATAAACGTAGAAGCACAAATATCATAGTCTTCAGTTTGTACAACATGCTTAGGTTACAAGAGTGAAAGCGTTAATTTACTTTCAAAATATCCACTTCTTCGCAAGAACAGTTAACAATACTGTTACTGCCTAAGTTCTTTCAGACATCGAAAAGATGAAAAGTTGGTACGTCTGGTAGGAAAAGTGGGTGCGCAAACTCATATAGTCCTTGCAAAGTTTGCAGACTGTACTTGGTGTAACATTAGGACGATAAATAATATTAAGCAGCAGCAGGAGATTTAGAAGGTATTCTTGTCAGGTTGCTTCATGCTTAGCATAGCAAAATATATTAAATTTCAGTGCATCTGCATGCCGCATGTAATGCTCCTCATATCCATCTACCTTGCTGCGAAGCACCAATGTGTCAGCGACTAATTATGACGGTTGAATGGCTCCGAAGATTGAGGACTTCTAGGAGGAATAATTTTGTGCTGCCGATGTCTGTTATAACCACGAGTTAGCGGTGAAATGGTTCGAGTTTTATTGTAGTTGATAAAGTAATAAATGCTGTGTTCAATCGGAATATAGTTTGCAACTCTGTTTGTTGCTGGTACTTCCAACGTTGAGCATTGCAAAAATCATTGGAGTCTGTGATGTGTTTTCAGAATGGCACTCTGAGAGAATCCGTCAAGGCAATATGAAATGGCAAAGCCAGTGACACGTTCGGCAGTGACCATAACTCGCATGATTGCCCTGGATTTTCAACTGTTGAAGAAATATTAGACAACGGTTCATATGGCACATCCTTCACATGTCATGCAGAGGAACACTAAATACCGAAATCTATAAGAAACTACCCTGTAGAAGACAGCTGAAAATTTGTAGTTAATCAGGATGAAGCAGGGGGTTGTCAATCAGAATGAGATAAAAGAGGAGAATATACTATCATTCGCGATATTCCGGACGCTGTTCTGACTAAGTGCATTAATGTGCAGATAGTTTTCCATGCGGGTTCGTGGTTGTTGGAGACTCTTGTTACCATTACATTTACTTTAACATCACAGTGTTTTAAGGATGCATTTTGCTTCCAGGTGTCTCTCTCTGTGTGTGTGTGTGTGTGTGTGAGAGAGAGAGAGAGAGAGAGCAGTCTACTTTTTGGTGTTACCTCACGAATGATATTATGCTGCCCAGCAAACTAAAATGGCTTTCTTAAGATTATCAAAAAATTCTCACTTACATTACAATTTGTTCTGTGTTCATAAGAAAGACTGACGTTTCCTTAAAAAAGATTGGATTTTTTTTCGACATTTCGAAAGTGTTAAGTTGTACAGTCCACACCCCCAAGCAGAAGGAACTTGGAAACTTGAAATTCAGCAACCAAATACATTTTTGTTTTACTTCAGATGTAGCACTCGATCCTTCTCTAGTTAACAAAGAACGTTCAATTATATAGAAGCAAACAGGTTTCCACCAAGAGTAGAATTATTTTTTATAAATATGAAAAATTAATGGGCGGAGCAACAAGGTTACTATAGTTCTCAAATATTTTATTCAAATCATTTCTGTACGAAGCAACTAAGCATGTCTCTATCATATTGAATATGTAAGGAAGCATGCCTGATAGATGATCCGTACTCTGCAATTCGTAATTCCAACAGAACTGTAGCAATAGCAAACAAATATTAAATTCAAAAAGGTATGAAAACTATTGTTAACGAGTGTTAATAGTGAGTGCTTGCCTGGAGATAAGTTGCGTTTCAAAAATCTCGATACAGATTTTAACTAGTTTCATCTTCTGATTATGCAATTGACTTTCTAAGACAACGACTTTAATTGTAGCTCAATGTATCCTATACCTGGGATGGATATCTTAATAACTACGTAATAAACATAAGTACTCACGTAAGAGGAACACAGTGTGACGGAGGTGCTCAATCTTTAAAACTTAGAGGACCACTGCGATAATTTGGTAACAAGTCTTGGGCTACACGATAGGCATGTTTTAATATGCTTCGCTTTAAATTCAGGAGTAATATATTACTAAAAAAAAAGTATAAAATACAATACTTATCGTTAAATCCAGAAATTGGTATTCGTCATAACAATGCTTAGGTTGTACTGAATAGAATTTAGGAAACCAGAAAAGAGACCGTGTGTAGTTGTTATTATTCACATATAGCACAAGACTCAGTGTGCATGTTGAGAAATATTTTAGTCGAGTGGACCCACATTGCATCTAGCAGATAATGAATCATTTTCCAACGTTCCAAAGACTCTGCAGTCGATACAAAACTAGATTCCACGATAAAATGTACATTGTACCATCTGTCCATTAAAGTTTGAAACTGGGCTTTCCTATACAGTGGGAGAGTATAATTCACGTGTTTCAATGATTAACCACTAAAATGTCTACATAGCGGTAACAATCAGATACGCTATTACAGGGACTAGACAATACAAATTTATATCCATGTCTTCAACTCCTTTCTTTTCATAAAAACGTCACGAAACTTACTTAATGTGATACTTTCAATGAAGTTCATCAAAATGTTACACCAGCAGCGTTTAATGAACACAGACGACGTCTGACATCGCTGTTTGAAAGCTCGTGAATTTTCAAGCTCACTGCGTAGCAGATGATTCAAGCGACAGTGGCTCCGTGATTCGTGGAATTGGTGGACCAATGATTGAATATCTTCGTTCCTGCGGACTCTAGTACAGTCATAGAGTTATAAAACCTCCACTAGAGGCAGTGCTGGCGCCACCGTCTACGTGGATTTTAACTCCCAGCCGGCGCAAGTTGAACGTTCAATTGTTTTTCTGTTTGTTTGCAGAAAACAGCGACCGTACGCTGCCTGATATTGTATTTGCTACGCACGATCTTTTTATGAAGAAAAACTTACAAATTCGCAGTAGATTTCTCCTTAGTTAAGTTTAATACGTAAGATACAAACAATTCCTAATTAAATTGATCAATATAAGGTATAATTTAATATAACAATCACTTATATCAAATGTTCTTGATAACTATGATTTTGGTTCTGAAACCTTATTTTTTCTTAATTTTATTTATGACCTTTAGATATCTAGGGGACGTGAAAGAATTCGGGAAGGTGTCGGCCGGGGCCTATTTTGAAGGTGCTATCTCGGTTTTATTTCATATTTTATTTAAATAAAACAATATAATTTTTATACTTAAAGCCACTTAACTTATGTTTGAAAAAAACATTAGGCATACATTTAAAAATATTATACAACATTAGGGATACATCGGAAGTGAGATGAATATTTTACACACAAATTGCTGATACTGTAATTGTGTACAACCGATGGCTTACTTACATAGATTTACAAAGGATAATTATAAAATTGAAAATAGGGTAAGGGCACCAGTCGTCAGACATACACTAGTATTCGGCAGTTTTCACATAAATATTATTGAAACAAGACGTATGCTATTAAAAATCGTGTGTATAAAAACTATATCTAGTTTTCGGACAGCTTTAGCTTGATCAGCTATGGAAAGTGACATTACATACACCACCGAAAAAAAAGGCTTCCGTGATTAGCTTAGAACATGCCGGAAATATTATCTGAGAATGAAGTAGTGTGTCTTTAAATTTATTGGAAAAGTCTTTGTCTTAAAAATATTTAAAAAAAAAAACATTGTTTCTTCTAGCATTTCAAATGTTCTAACTTTATATCATAAACAATACGAATAGCCTATTAAGTATATTATTGTGTCCAAATTTAGGTATATAGAATTCACGAATCTTCCTATTGTCAATCAGACTGACCGATAAGGAGTGTTTCTTATCTAGTTTTGTTATTATGTTAATTTTATGTTTCTATTGTTCTTAACTGTGTAATCAAGGTGTCGCTGGTTCGATTCCCGGCGGAGACACAAATGGTTCGGAACCCACTTTAAACTGTAGGTCCCATCCTTATGACGTCATCTTCATGCAATGAAAGGCAATGGCAAATCACCATGCGTTCTCACAGCTCTGAGATTTGCCTTCGGACAGAACATACATCATTATCATCATTGTTCTTAATACCATAATCTAACAAATCTTTTCAGCAGCACATTACTTACCGTGCCACCGTAGTTCAGCGGTAGAGCGTTGGCGTAGCATTCCGGAGGTTGTGGGTTGGATCCCAGCGGTCGACCATCCTGGCTGAGGCTTTTCCTCAGTCACACCAGGCACATGCTAGGATGGCACCTTCAACACACGCCCTGGTCGACATCTTCCCGAATCCTTTCCCCTCCCCTGTCCCGGCCTGGGCCTTAGGTACCTAAAGGCATAAATAAAATTCAACAGTACATTATGGGCTTAATAATATTTAAAATTTAAATAGATAGATATAATTCGATCCAATAGGCCTAAATGAAAACAATCCAATATTTCTGAACGTAAGAATAACTATTTTTATGGATATTTGTCTTCCCTTTGGCATTGAGGGACAGTTTTATAGCTATCTATCTAACACAATGTTGCATCAAATAATTCTATTCAAAGATATGTGTTTTCTTTTGTATTACTAGCAGAAATATAAACTGCACAAAACCGTATTTTACATAATGATTTTTTTCACATAATATTAAATTATGAGCATTTATTTGTAAAACGATACATTACTTCCTTTCTTAAATATCTCATTATAGCTATAAGCAGCATAGCAGATGCGTTTTCTTCTCAAATACGAAGAACCATATCAGAAAATGCCAAAGAGCAAACCATAACAGCTCGCAATACTTGTTGTTCTGCCAAACAAACACTCTCTCGCCCAACTTTCAAGTGGAGCCGCGATCGCAGAGCCATTGCTGACTCTAGTGGAGGTTTTATAACTCTATGAGTACAGTAGTATTATGTTTCAACCAATGATTTTGTGATTCGATGCGGAGTTACCATAAGGCATATAGAAAGTTACCACCGTATCTCTGGGTTCTCTGCGGTGTGAATCTACTTTCTTTTTAAATACTCATTTACGAATAATGTAGCCCAGAACAGAATACGTAATATATAGTTATAACACACTTAAATTTGAAGAGATTAATAGTAATTGTGGTTCACTGATGTAAACATACTTTTGCACAATTTTCTACGTTTGATTATTATTATATTTGTTATAATATCCTTTTTATTATTAGCTTATATATTTGAGAATCCTTAGATTAAGACAAACAAATTGTTTTCGCGTACTGTGAGTTGTTTTTCTTAATCATACAGGAAGGAAATATTGAGCAATATACGTTCAAGATGGCTACTGATGACTTCACTGCACTGACCTGATTGATCCACACTCAGACGATTCTATTGGTTTTCATTATGCTTTGGAGAACATTTTGAAGAATCACAGTCACAGGTAAGCTACAAAACTTTTAGTTCCGCCTTATTTCTTTCTCTTTGAAGACTTCTCCTTTGGCTGTTTGGAAGCTAAAACCCCTTCCAGTATTATCCTCTCTTTTGCGAACATATATGAGGCATTTGTGGTTAGATCTAAAAAGTAAATTTTGCTTCTTTCATAGTTCAATTTATTTTAGCTCAAATGTTTTATTATATTAACTTAAAGATTTAACACAATATCAATGTTGTTAGTTGCAAGATTTCTTCACACTAAATGATATGTAAAACGTATGATGGTGTAATGAACTTGAGGCAACAACATCAGGGGTGCCCATCCCCCCAAAAGCTCATGGCGCATTCCCCCCCAAAACAACAATCTTTCCCCCCTTAAGACAATTACCAGGAACTTAAATTTGATACAATGTCCAACCGGCGGATTTAGGGGGCATGGACTACTTCCAGGTGAGCAGGTTCCGGGACCTGCAGCAGAAATGTTTTGAAAATGAGTGTCTCAAAGTGGTGTTTTAATGCTACTCAGACTCTAAAATCATAAGCAAAGTATTGTGCTTATTTAGGGGAAGTTTTTTTTTAATTTTAGCACAATTCTACAAAATAGAACAGCTCAAGGCTGTGAATTTTTTTTGTACGAAAACATGTTTATAAAAAAATGTTAAATTGAAAAAAATAGAGAGAGAGAGAATTGCTAAATTCCATATTATTTTAAAATAACTTGAGACTTCAAAATTTTAAATAAAAAAAAACGGAAAAATAAATTTAATACTGTTCTCTTAAAATTACATAGCTGGATCCTGGATCTATCAAAGACTGTCGAATTGCTACAGTAACTATTACGATACCTTAGCACAACCCACCTTATAGCTATGATGTACATGTGAAATGAGTAAACAATAGGGATATCTAAATAAAATATTTTAAGTTTAGCTATACCTTTACTGAAATGAAACCATCTACAGTAGAAAGTGTAGCTCTAATCTCTAAGGTAGACCGGTAAAAAACTCAAACAATAAAAAAAAAAACTTTAACAGATTAAATTATTACTGCACGTGGTGGTGCGATTAACCTACCATTGATGTCCTTTATAGAGTAGTAGTTTTTTTTCTTTGCTTATTCGACGAAGCAAATTTGACAATAATTTCACTGTTGGGAATGCATTTTAAAATGTCTTTTTCAGAAGAAAGGACAAGCATGTCGGAGAGCCAGACATCTCCCATGCTGCTTCTCAGTCTATTTTTAACAATCCTTACTCTACTCATAATCCTCCCTGCTGAGGAACTCGTTGCTGGCAATGACAGAAGTATCTGGTATAACATCGTTAGGTATGGAAATCCAGAAATATTTAACACACACCTGTAAGGCCCAATGAATCCTTTCTTCACCCACTGATCCAGTGATTATTGTTTGGCCATTTTAGCGTCATTACTTAAACCATTAGATTTGTCGTCACAAGAATCTTGGCTGTCGTCTTCATTATTTTGACTCAGACTCCCGTCACTCAAGCTCAGTACATCTGTTAAATCAATACTCGGGTAGCTTACTTTGTACAATTGACTAAACACATTAACTTCTTCACAAAGTTCTTCGCACTCGATTCCATAACACTCATACAAGTCACTGAGAAGAATCGAGTTTAGAGTACCACCCATACTTTCAGCAACACTGAGTAACCCTTCATGGCAAAAGTATGTCATTTGTGTGACCATATTGAGAGAGCTTTCAAGAAAACAATTCTGCAGCTGTTGAGTCAAAGAATCAAGTAGTTGAAAGTACACTTCTGCTCTGATTTTGGCGATTGAGTCACTTTGACGTCTTATCAATAACAAGTTCATCCATGAACTTTTTCCTTTTCCGAATTCTTGTGTTAGAAGTTTGCTGGAGGTTGTGTTGAGCTCTGAACTGACTGATGCGATCCGCCATTTTGCTCCAAGCTTCGTCGTTTCTCATTGCCTCCAGTTTGGCTATGGTCTCAGAAACAACTGTCGGAACAATTCCATAGTTAATGTTTTTTTGACTGTAAACAAATAGTCACTGGTAACAGAACTGAAAATTATCTGAAACAATTTGCATGGTTGCAACGGTATCGTAATCGGATATTGATTTTAGGAGTCCCTTTGCTGATATCCTTGAATCTGTTTCTGAATATTTGTCTTCGGATATGTCCTCTAAAGCTTCTATTAGCTCATAGTAGCGAATAATGATTGTGTTAAGAGCATCACTTTTGCTCCACCATCTAGTCGTGTTAACTCTTTTTAGTCGCATTCTTCTAGCCTTACATGGACCTTTTTTCAACTTTTCAATGAACGTGTGATGCCTTTTGTGGCCAGACATGAACACATAGAGCTCTTGTAGAATTGAGAATATGTCTCGTATTTGAGGGCAAATATCCATAGACTTCTCACCGACTAAGGCAAACCTGTGTGAACAACATCAAATATAGTAAGCTTTATGGCATTCTCTGACAGTGAGTATAAATGACTTAAGTCCATTAAATCTACCACACATGTTCCCCGCACAATCCACACTCTGGCCCATAATACCACTCGTATAAATAGCAATTGTTCGCAGAGTACTAAACAGCTCTGATGACAAGTGTTTGCCCGTTGTGTCTCCGCTGGTAAACACCTTAACAAGTCGTTCTTTTGGCTTCACACTCTCTTTAATTTCTCCATGCCCATCTTTGTGTTCGACATATCTAACTAACACGGTTGTACATTCTTTTTTGCTTACATCTTGTGTAGAGTCAAGAATTATGGAGTACGTATTGGTTTCATTAACACGCTCCACGATTTTTGAAACAACTATATCATTCATAATGTTTAATAAATCAAATATGTTCCTGTAACTAAGCAGATTATACCCGAGTTCTTTTTCTTTCTTTTGATTTCTTAAGCTTATGCAAATAAACTCTTTCGTCTTGGTTATATTTTGCAAGCACTTTGAAAAGATTTACAAGTTTTTCATCCAATGAGTCTTTATTTCTAAAGGGCAACATCTCCTCCGCTAGATAACGGCAGTAGTCTATAATGATAGATAAAACTTCACGATGGTGATTTACCAATTTGTCACCTTGTTAAGTCAAAATCTTTGTCAACCCTTTGTTTACAGATCCACTGAAGCCTTGCAATTTGCGAAGATACATGTTTTTTTTTTCATGGAGTTCTATGTCTCTATCTCCCCTGTGGCCTGTTCATCCCCTATAACCTACAGTGCCCCATATATTTATTTCTGTTTGTAAAGAAAATAAGAGACAATGCAAGCAAAAGACAGCATCACTGTGTTTACTATAAACAAGCCATTTCCGTTCTTTTGTGGTTCCGTTTGGTAGCAGAATTTTCTTAACTTTCGGATTGAATTTCCTTCCACACGAAGAGGGAAAATCCATCGAGTTTAGATTTTGGGATTCTAATTTTAAAGCCTGATTAATAAGTTCTGGTGAAAGGTTTTTGTTTGCATAGTAAGCTGGGTCTGTTGAAGTTGAATCATCTGAACAAGTAGAAGTTCCCATTGAAAGGGAAGGCTTGGTCATGTTTTCCTGTTCATTTTGAAGAATGAGACGTTCTTCTGATGGCAGGTGAGGCTCGTTGACGCAAAATTCCATTTCTGCATCGGGACAATATGATACATGCGTTAATTTAACATTGTGTTTTTTTATTGTCAGACTCAGAACTTAATGTGACTTTTTCGCCGTGCGTAATTTCATTGCAGTTTTGACTAGTGCTTGAACTTGACGCAGATGAAGCTCGAACGTAATCTTCTTCAATTGCCGGTAATCTGAAAAGAGATAAAATAAACACACGAGCTGTAAAGATTTATCTTTTGTAAATAAGAAAACATGGTGGGTTGGGAAAGTTTATTAACCCAAAATATTAAAATCTTACTGGGATAGTCAAAATACCCGCTTGGTAAAATAAAGGTGTCGAACAGCTTGGTAATGAGAGGGCTAAAGTAAAATAGATATATCTACGTTTTTTAATCTCTCCACGAACATTTTTTAAAAGTTGCGTTAACATTGTGTTCACTCCCTTAAAGGAAGTTCCTTTAATTATAAATGCTATACAAGCTGTTTTCAACAAAGCGTTCATATTTTCGTTCAGAATTACATTACATTACATTTAGGTTTTACCTAAGAATTTCCAAAAATCATTATTCAAGGACTAAATAAAGGTCACTGCACACGGTTCCATTTTCCAAGCAACTTTAGGAGTGGAAAGTTGAATGGGTGGTTTTCCTAATTCCACCAGATATCTCCAGCGCTGGATAATGTACATATCACAGTCCTACCCTTCTAATTGTAAGTGGTAAATTGACCAGCGATATCACTTGTCACTCGTCAATCGGTCTGTGACAGTGTACAGGGCGGGACTTTGCTATGTACAATTGAATATCCTATTATCCAGCGGTGGAGACACCTGGCGGAATTAGGAAAACCGCCCATTCAACTCTCCACTCCTAAAGTTGCGTGGAAAAAGGAATCGTGTTCAATGGCTTTAATTGATCAAAGTTTAATAAATAGAGTATATCAGTATCTCATAATTACCGTGGTCATCATCATCTGATTATCGAAACACAAATTCAAGCTTTATTAATTTTGGGTGGTAGTTGATGAGCAGCAACAACAATCAGCGTAACACAATTCTTAAAACAATTACAAACACGTCTCAGAGCTACTATTCACTCTAAAGTGTGCACCAGGGGGAGAAAACCAACCAACCAACCAAACTTTCCTTCCATACAGCTACTTACCTGGTATAAATTCATAAAGTGCCCAAGCGGAGAGATCGGGAGGTCCTACCCCGCGAAATATTTGAAAATTATATGCTCAAAATCGTGTTTCAATGCTTACCTTGACATTAAAATCACCAGTTCGACACTAAACTAGAATCCCCTCACCCCCTACTCACCCCCAAGGATGATGGTACAAATCTCCCTTAAAACCAAACAACCTTTTCTTTCATACAGCTACTTGCGCGGTACTTCATTCATCGAGTATCCAAGCAGGGGGTACGGGGGTTCACCTCCGGGAAAATTTTGAAAATTAGCTTCTCAAAATCGCGTTCTAATGCTATTCTGACAGACGACGGTAACATTGCTAGTTCGACAGTAGCGTAGAATCCCCCCCAAAAAAATTTCTCAATGGAGCAACTTGCGCCATACATCCCCCCTGTGGGCGGCCCTGAACAACATAATAGAAAGTGTCTCAAATCCCCGGAGTCACTAATCAGCAAGAGATTGAAACAGAAAGACTACATCGTAGCATCTGTTGGCTGAATGAAAAGAGGGTGGAATTACTAATTACAGCATCAACCAGTAGGAAATTTGAATGTTCGGAAAGAAAAACAAATTTGTAAAAGTAAAGGACAGAACGTGAGGTACCAGTAACGTATGAGTTCGTCAATTATGTTTGTTACAATTGGTCATTTTGTTGAGAAACATATATTAGTAATAAATCATTTTTATTTGATACATTTTGATTGAATGCTTCAGTTGAATCAACAAGTTAAGAACTATCACTCGGACACGATGATATTCTAAAATTTGAAAAAAAAAGAAAATCAGTTACTTATAAAAACAAAATTTAGTCAGTTTACCTGCCGTAGGAAACTTATCTTACACTTTATTTACTGCTGAAGCGTCCATGAAACACTTATTATAATAACTTGCGTTAAATCAGTTATCACGCTCAATCAAACTTTGTTCCTGAAAAGGCACTTTTTTTGTATTTGCCTAGCATTTGACGTAATTTAGCTTCAGGCTCTTTTTTTGCCATCTGGTTTGCAACATTTCGTTCTAACACAGTTCCAATTGCAATATCTAACACTACCTTAATTCTTCCAAAGACCATCGGTCAGGGTAGTCAATGTGGACAGTCTATCCAAATTTTGTGATAGTTATTTTAATTGCTTTCTTGTACGCTAACAATGAACTTTGATTTTTTTTATTTTTATTATATTACATTCGGCTAGTCTTTGCTAAGATATAACGGCTGTTGCTTACATGTCAATTACAACTAAGAACAATCTGTAATATATTTTATTCCTAAAGATATCATATGAAGTCTACCAATTTATATACCACGTTTCGCCATTGATCTATAGAGTTAATTATAAACAAAATATATAGGTAATGTTGAATACTAAGTATTAATTAGGGAAGAGCAACGTGGAACGCAATATATTTTTCAAAAGCAAATTTCTTTTCGTTGACTTTATTCAGTGTATTGAGCTAGACAGAACAAGAAGGAAGTAAGGTTCCCTTTGCGAGCATACAATCGGATGTTCCGTTGATATCTTTCTTGATTCCTTACAGTCTGAAGGCTGTCAGAGAATCTATATATGCTGCGTATGGCTCGAGCTGAAGGAAGCGAATAGTAGACTGCGTGAAGTGACAGTTAG